>CAUYPK010009588.1:0-18615 GCA_963574355.1 Loris lydekkerianus
GCAACGACTCAGCAAGGCCCGGCCTGAAACTGCCTCTACCTAGATACAGCCAATGTGGTACCATGCCACTGGCCCGACCCTGTCACTCACTTCTTC
Organism: Loris lydekkerianus; assembly: GCA_963574355.1. NCBI lineage: Eukaryota > Metazoa > Chordata > Mammalia > Primates > Lorisidae > Loris > Loris lydekkerianus. Next base: position 97 of record CAUYPK010009588.1, read on the forward strand.
CCCCGCCTTCTTTCCCTGCCCCTTCTCCACAATAAAAAAAAAAAATAAATAAATAAAATAAAATAAAATAAAATAAGGATAAAAAAAAAAAAAAAAAGAAATTTTGTTCAACTTTCAAACTGAGGGATTGAACTGATCAAAAACAAGGAAAGAAAGTCCAGCAACATGGCTACAGTATCAGGCAGAAATATGAAGAAAGCTAGATAATCCTGTAGAGAAAAAGAGATTTCCATGGGGGAAGAAATGTGAGAGATGGAGGGTAGGAGAGGTTGGTCTCTAGGTTCTAGAGTTTACTGGCACTGCCTGGAGAGTAGTTATGTCCCAGGAACAGAATGGGCACAGCTGGCCCATACATATAGGACCATGAAATCCTAGACATTTTTAACAAATAAATGACTCACAGAGGCAGCAGAGGGAGCCAGCTATTCAACGGGCAGAGTATGGATTGAAAATAGGGGCATTTTATCCACTCCTTTAATATCTTAAAATTGGAAGGCTAGATGGCTCCCTAGGCCCACCCTATATCTTTCTGGGATCTTATAAAATGCTAGAGGAGTGTCTTCCTCCAGTGTTGGAGAGGAAACACAAGAAAGAGGAAACATCCAGCAGCAAAATGAGGTTTCCTGTGATGAACAAAGTAACATTTAAAACATATATGTGCACGTGGACTTAAAGAACGACACTGAGTTTGTTGACTGAAATTTATTATTCCTTTGGTCACTTATACTTCAACTTGCGAGGTATATTTTATCATGCCCATTGTAAAGAAAAGTAAATTGAGTCTCAGCAAATTTGAATGATGTATTCAAGGGCATTAGCTATAGTCAAACGGCAAATGATTATTGCGTTTCTGCTGACAATCTAAATTAAAGCAGAGACTGGGCTTAAAGATTCTCTTAGTAGATGAAAGCAGTTAGGCCTCTTACGTGACCATACCCTCACTTAATTTGCAAACATACGCAAATCTTAATTTGGGCTATTTCTTATACAGGTTTATAGTAAAGCCAAACAGAAATTTACCTCAACCAAGCAGTAGTAGCCAACTAAATTATTCAACTAAAAAATTTTCAACAGGATAGATCAAATAAGGCAACGGTTAAAACTACCCATCAAATATTACCTGCGGTGCATCTTACAAGGGTACATGTGAAACTTAGTAAATGTGGAATGTAAATGTCTTAGCACAATAACTAAGAAAGTGCCAAGAAGGCTATGTTAACCAGTGTGATGAAAATGTGTCAAACGGTCTATAAAAATGGTGTATGGTGCCCCTTGATCACATTAATGTACACAGCTATGATTTAATCATAATTAAAAAAAGAAAAACAAACAAAAAAAGTAGACAGAGAAAAGAAGAGATGTGAGGACCAAACCCTGGAGTCTCCAACATTGGGAGACTGAGTGATGAGAAACTAGCAAGAAGATTGAGAATAACCAGCCAATGAAGTAGAAGAAAAACATCCCAGAAGCAAAGGTGAGAAATATGTCAAGGATGAGAGACTGTCTGATGCAACCGGTCCACTGCGGTAAATGACGTTGTCAGGCTAAACAGGATGAGACTGGGCAATGACTACGGACTTTGGCCGTGACCTTTGCAGGAGCAGTTTCACTGGAGCACGGGAGTGAAAGCCTGATTGCAACAGGTTCCAGAGGATAGGCAGAAAGGAATCGAATGTAGTGAGAGATTATTTCAAGTTTTGCAATCGAGGAAAGCTGAGAAAAGGAGCTGTAGCTGAAAGAGAAAGTATGAAGCAAATGTTTCTGTTCTTGCTCATTTAAGATGGACAAAAATAAAAAGCATGTTTGAAAGATAATGAGAACGAGTAGAAAGAGAAACACTGATGAAATTTGATGGGAGGAAAAAGGACGCAGGAGGAAAGGACCTAACCCATCTGTCCTTGAGTAGGAAGAAGGGATGGTCTGGTGCCCTCATGAAAGGGTTGGTCTTTGATAGGGGCAAGAAGAATGTGTTCCTAACAGCAGTAAAGATGGTGTGATCCACAGAGACAGATGCTTGTTAATGAGCAGATGTGGGAGAGAGTGAGTGCTAGATTCAAGGAAGTTCTCATGGAGAACTTGAATGATACATGAGATCTCGTAAGTTGGAGATAACGGTAGCAAGAGCATTCCAACAAGGAAAACAAGACTTCCAGTCCTGACAGATGCCTAGACTTGTTTCTCCCTTTCTACCCTACTAAGTGCACCTATAAACACTGGAAATAACACAAGAGGAAACCAAAGGAGAACTTTGAAAGGTAGAAAGAAGAAGGCAGACTTGATAGAGACCCCGAGACGAGAGGAATAGCATAGCAGCCAGGCGCTCATCACACCTGACCCACCTGGAGAAGGTGACTCGGGCCCACTGGTTTCCGACTTCCTGCCTAGCAAGAGAAGGCAGCTCAGGTAGGCTCCTTTCTCCCCTGGGTGGAAAAGTGGTCCTACTGACAAGACCAGGCAAGCTCTGCAAGCACCAGCCTCAGCAAGAGAGGTCAGTCAGGAGCTCCACTAATAATGAGTCAGAGGAAGCCTTCTCTGTCCCCCCTGTCACACCCACTTCCCCCCTCGCCACAGTACTGCCTCACTCCAAAGCCTCTTTGTCTCCATGGGCCCAGGCCCCCTCCTACCCCCTCCATGAAAGACACATAAAGGGGACTCCTGCCATATAAGTGCCTGTCAGGGAAACCTCCTCTTCCTCAGGGGAATAAAACACTCCACCCCAACCTAAAGGCTCCAGGCAGCCTGGCCGGGGAAAGCTCCTTGGCTGCTCAGGTGACACTAGAAGAGACCAGTGGGAGTTCCAGGACAAATTAAGCATATCAAAATAGTAACACAACAGCTCTGGGAAATTAAACTTTCATTGGAACCACAGCCCACAAAGTAGGGCAGGATCTGCATGCTGATGCTAAGCAGGGTGACTGCTTGCTAAAATAGATTTAAATAGGACCCAGAGTTTTCTAACTTAACAATAGCAAAATGTACAGGATACAAATAACAACACAGAAGAGACACTGAAGTGTCACAATAATGTTGCCAGGGAGTATCTCAAGAAAGGACGTGTACAGGTAATGAGAGCCAGAGCCAAAATCTGTTGCTTATGGTATACGAGGTACTGTTCTAAGAATTTAATATAGATTAACTTTTTTATTTTAGATTAATATGAGGGTACAAATGATTGTTACATTGTTTGCATTTCTAAGGTAAAATTCAAGTTGTAGCTGAGCCCTTCATCCAGGAGGTATGCCGTATAGCTATATAACCCCTGTGAAATTAGTTGTAAAACTTCTTAGTATAATTTTAGCACACTAAATTCAAAAATATTTTAAAAGAACACTACATTATGACCAAGTAGTGATCATTCAGGATATGAAAGGTTGGTTTCATATTTTTGAAAATCAAACAACAAAATTCTCTACATTAGCAGACCAAAATTGAAAAGCATATGATCATAAAAAGCACTTGCCAAAATTGAACATCCATGTCTAATGAAAAAAACTCTCAGCTAACTAGAGATAGAAGGAAACTTCCTCAACCAGGTAAAGGGCATCTGTGAAAAGCTATTGCTAACGTCACACTTAGTGGTGAAAGTCTAAATGCTTTCTCCCGAAGATCAGGAACAAGGCACAGACGCTTGCTCTTGCCGCCCGTGTCAAAGATTCAAGCCAGTGCAACAAGAGAGAACAGTCGAAAGCTTTTAGACAGAAAAGGAAAAATAAAAACTGCCTTTCCAGATGACATGTTGTCAATGTGCAAAATTCCAAGTAATCCACAGAGAAAAAGCTTGCAGTGCTAATACATGAGGTTAGTATGACATCCATATTCAAAGTCAATACAAAAAGTCAGTCCTATTTCTATATAATAACAAAATATTGGAAGGTAAATGAAAAAAATAGCATCAAATATAGAATACTTAGGGATAAATTTGATAAAACCAACAACTACAAATAATCTGAAAAGAATGAAAGAAAGTCTAAATAAATGGAGAAGTAATATTCGTAAATATATTCAAGGAGAAGATTTGTTTTTATTTGGATGTTGGTTTTTAGATTCTATGAAACCCAGCAAGGATTTCTATGGAAATTAACTAACTCAAAAATTTGAATGGAAGTGCAAAAGACCTAGAATTGCTAGACAATTTTTATTGTTTTGAATTTTATTTTTACTTTAAGTTCCTAAAACCAGTTACATCTCAGATTGCAAGGAGTCATTTCTGCCAAAGTCCTCATCAGTTTGACTTTCTTTTTGTTGTTGTTTTTTGAGACAGAGTCTCACTCTGTCACCCAGACTGAGGCTGTGGGCTCAGCCTAGGTCACAGCAGCCTCAAACTTCTGAACTCCTAAGCTCAAGAGATACTCCCACCTTGGCCCCACAAAGTGCCAGAATTACAGGTGTGAGCCATTTTGCTCGGCTGCTAAACACCTTTTAAAAAGAAGAAAAATTATCAGAAAACTAACACCACCTGGTTTTAAGAGTTATTTTAAAGCTACTGTTATCCAAACAATGTTGAATTGATATTAAATATTTACATCAATTGGAAAAAATAGAGAGTACCAAAACAGATGCCCAAATATATGGTCAATTAATTTTCAGGAAAAGCCCCAAGGCAGTTTAAGAAGGACAACATAATCATTTAAACAAATAGTGCCAGGACAAGGGGCTACCCATATGTCTAACAAAAAAAAAAAAAAATCTCACACCTTCCCTCACCCCACATAAAAAATTTACAGACAACAGATCTCAGAGTTAAGATACAAAACAATGAAATCTTTAGAAAAGAGGAAATCTTAGTGATCCTCATTTTGACAAATATTTCTTAAATAGGAGATGAAGAAAGAAAAATTATGTTTCACAAAAAAAGATATGCAGATGAAAAATAACCACATGAAAAGATACCCTAAATCATTAGCCATTAGGGAAATACACAATTAAAATTACAAGAAGATATCCCTATACTACCACTAGAGTGGCTAAAATGAAAAGACCAACCATACCAAGTGTCATCAAGGATGTGGAACAATCTCAACTTCAACAGCTGTTGGTCGGGACATGAAGTGACACATCTCTTGGAGAAACAGTTGGGCAATTTTTTTTAAAACATAACCTAGCCATTCTATTGCTAGGCATTTTCTAAATAAAAATGAAAGTGTGTGCCCATGCAGAGACTCATACATAAATGTTCATAGAAGCTTTATTGGTGATAAAAAAAAAATTGAAATGATCCAAATGGCTGAGTGATTGAATTTAAAAGTTGTGTAGTATTCAGATAATGGCATACAATCTGGCAATAAAAAGGAGCAAAATATTGCTACATACAACCACACAAATGAATCTCAAAATAAGCATGTCTAGATAGAGAAGACAGACCAAAATAATAAAATAAAATCTATTAAGTATAGAGTATAAATGTCTTAACAAAATCTATTAAGTGTAGAGTATAAATGTCTTAACACAATAAGTAAGTGAGGTGAAGGCTATGTTAATCAGTTTGATGTAAGCATTCCAAATTGTATATAAAATCAGCACATTGTACCCTGTATTCATGTATACATGATTTATGTATTGATGACTTAATAAAAATAAAGTTAACCATAAAAAAACAAAATAATAAAATAAAGAATATACACTATAGGATTCTATTTATGTAAGAGTCTTAAAAATGCAAAATATTGTCATTTATAGTAGCAGAAAACAGATCAGTGATTGCTTGGGGACCTATTTATATGCTGGAGGGGTAGGAACAGAGAAAGAGAAGTTACAAATGGTCACAATGGGAACTTTGGAGCAATGACAGTGTTCATTATCTTCATCATGGTGATTGTTTCACGGGTGTGTAAGTATGTCAAAACTCATCAAACTGTACAATTTACATAATTCCAATTTATTATATGTAGGTTATACCTCAATGAAGCTTTTTTTTTTAATATGTCATATATTTCTAATTATCAGTAGCCTGGTATCATTCTTATATTCAGTAGAGACTATCACTTTATATTTCTGCTTACCCTGAATCTTTCCCAATACCTGATCTTAAAAATCAAATCTCTCCTGATTATCCTATGTTTTAGTTATTCAGATTTTTTTTATTTATACTCATCTCTTAAAAGCTTCAAATCAATGTTTCCTGCACTAAATTTTCAGTTATCTCTGCTGTAACTTAACTTTTACAACACTATTTAATTTTGTCTCCAGAAATTTCCAAATATACTTGCTTACTATTTATACAGTATTTTTATCATTTGTATACACACACTGACCAAATTTTATACAGAAGTTAACAGTTAACATCCAACTTTTAAATATTGAAAATTTTCTAATGTTGTCAGTAGATAAATTCCCTGATTATTAAAAAGACCTTTTCTAATTTAGAAAACCAAGTTTAACTGGATTTAAGTATCTCAGAAAACATAAAAAGATTTAGAAATTTCAAAAGAGCAACATTCATTCTACAGAGTCTAGCATGTTTTCAACCTCAAATCTGACACATACAAGAAAGACAAGAAAGTGTACTTACAATTGTTTTATTTTAAAATATACATTCTTAGTTACTGAGGCAACTAAAAATGTGACAAAAACCCAACAATTATAGGGCATCAAAGCTTAACAAAGTTTAGAATTATCAACCTAGAGTTTTCACTAAACTGAGAAATACACTGATCAAAGTTTTAAAATTTTAAGAGAATCATCTCAACACTTCACACGACAACTAATTTGTAACTAGACAAAATATTTTCCAAAAGTTGTCTTAACCATAAAAACTAAATGTTCTTCAATAACAGGTATCTTAGAACACTTACAGTATTATTAAGTTTTCATGATCTTTAAAAATTTTAATGGCTAATCCTACAGTAATTTGATTTTGTTCTAAGTTTCTCTTCATCACAAGTTCAGAGTACAAAAAAACATACACCAAGTTTCCAAAGAATTCATCATATTGTCAGTTGAAATGAAATTAAAACTAACAGGAATGTGCCCTCAAGATCATCCAAGTGTATTTTTCTTCATATTTACACACCTTCTTAAAAACATTTTATCTATGACTATTTTCATTTCATTGAAGATTTTTACAAAGGTAATATTTTAACTCTACATACACTGAAATGTAAAATATGGAGGAAGATAAGGAAAATTACTTAGGCTGAAACCAGGAAAGTAATACTTGTCTCAGAAGGAACTGGGTGGAAAGAGAGTAAGAGACATGATGAATTATAATGAGAAAGAGAACACCGCATACTTTAAATGTGAGACTAAAACTCAAGGAATTTAAGGTAGATGACAGATCTGCAGAAAAAAATGGGATCTTTCCACTAAAAACTAGTTATAAAAGGATGGCAAAAAAGGGAAAATATGGCTGTAACTTTATTCTTATCAATAGATTTTTTACCACAGAAATTATATTTTAAGTAATGATTTCAATCATAAACTTATTTCATTTCAAAATAGATATTTTACATGCTATAGATTTTAATGAACATAACGTAAACAATTTTAAACTGTTGTAATGTTTATTGCTCAATTTCCAACCTGCACTCCAAGTCACGGGGTTCCCTTTCTTTTGCCCTATTTAAGCTACTTCCAGATACCTACCCTTTTCTGAAATACATACTTCCAGAACCACCAGCTTCTAATTGCTATTTAGGTGGGACCTGATTACAGTTCAGGAGGAGGTCTCTTCTAATTCCATATGAATGGCATCCTGCCCATTTTTGGTATTAGACAAATCTTCGAGAGCAGGATCCGTTTTTAAAACCTCTTTAATTTTTGTATCATCTTCCAGGTTAACTGACCCTAATTTTTCTGGGATGCCTGTTACCTAGGGTGACTGTAATTCAGTAGATACATTCTCTACCAGAGGTGAAACTTCAGCAGAGCTCTCTTGTGCAGGAAAGTCTTCAACAGGAAGCATATCAGCCAGCGGAGGATTCTTTGGGGTCTCTCCAACATGGGCCTCCTCAGCCAGTTGAACCTGAACATCAGCAGGGGCCTCTTCTACAGGAGCTTCATCATCTGGTGGAAACTGAACTTCTGGAGGGGCCTCTTCTATGGGAGCTTCCTCACCTGCTGGAAACTGAACTTCAGGAGAGGCCTCTTCTGTAGGAAGCTCCTCAGCTACTGGAAACTGAATGTCTATAGGGGCTTCTTCTCTAGGAGCCTCATCATCTGGTGGAAACTGAACTTCAGGAAAATCCTCTTCTTCCTCAACTGATGGAAACTGAATTTCAACGGAGACCACGCTTTTAGGAGTCTTCTCAGCTGATGGAAACTGAATCTCAGGAGGGGCTTCTTCTGTATGAACCCCCTCAGCTCGTGGAGGCTGAACCTCAGCAGAGGCCATTGTTGAAGGAGTCTCCTCAGCTTGTGGAGACTGAACCTCACCAGAGGCAACTATTGAAGGAGTCTCCTTAGCTGGTGGAGGCTGAACCTCAGCAGAGGCCACTTTTGAAGGACTCTCCTTAGCTGGTGGAGGCTGAACCTCAGCAGAGGCCACTTTTGAAGGAGTCTCCTTAGCTGGTGGAGGCTGAACCTCAGCAGAGGCCACTTTTGAAGGAGTCTCCTTAGCTGGTGGAGGCTGAACCTCAGCAGAGGCCACCTTTGAAGGAGTCTCCTTAGCTGGTGGAGGCTGAACCTCAGCAGAGGCCACTTTTGAAGGACTCTCCTTAGCTGGTGGAGGCTGAACCTCAGCAGAGGCCACTTTTGAAGGAGTCTCCTTTGCTGGTGGAGGCTGAACCTCAGCAGAGGCCATTGTTGAAGGAGTCTCCTCAGCTGGTGGAGGCTGAACCTCAGCAGAGGCCACTTTTGAAGGAGTCTCCTTCGGTGGTGGAGGCTGAACCTCAGCAGAGGCCACTTCTGAAGGAGTCTCCTTAGCAGGTGGAGGCGGAACCTCAGCAGACGCTACTTTTAAAGGAGTCTCCTCAGCTGGTGGAGGTTGAATCTCAGCAGAGGCCACTTTTGAAGGAGTCTCCTTTGGTGGTGGAGGCTGAACCTCAGCAGAGGCCACTTTTGAAGGAGTTTCTTTAGCAGGGGCAGGCTGAACCTCAGCAGAGGTCACTTTTGAAGGAGTCTCCTTAACTGGTGGAGGCTGAACCTCAGCAGAGGCCACTTTTGAAGGAATCTCCTTAGCTGGTGGAGGCTGAACCTCAACAGAGGCCACTTTCGAAGGAGTCTCCTTCGGTGGTGGAGGCTGAACCTCAGCAGAGGTCACTTTAGGAGTCTCCCTAGCAGGGGCAGTCTGAACCTCAGCAGAGGCCACTTTTAAAGGAGTCTCCTCAACTGGTGGAAACTGAACCCCAGCAGAGGCCACTTTTTTAGGTGTCTCCCCAGCTGATGGAGGCTGAACCTCAGCAGAGGCCACTTTTGAAGGAGTCTCCTCAGCTGGTGGAAACTGAACCCCAGCAGAGGCCACCTTTTTAGGAGACTCCTCAGCTGGTGGAGGCTGAACCTCAGAAGAGGCCACTTTTGAAGGAGTCTTCTTAGCTGGGGAAGGCTGAACCTCAGCAGAGGCCACTTTCGAAGGAGTCTCCTCAGCTGGTGGAGGCTGAACCTCAGCAGAGGCCTCTTTTGAAGGAGTCTCCTCAGCTGGTAGAGGCTGAATCTCAGCAGAGGCTACTTTTGATGGAGTCTCCTTAGCTGGTGAAAGCTGAAACTCAGCAGAGACCACTTTTGAAGGACTCTCCTTAGCAGGTGCAGGCTGAACCTCAGCACAGGCCACTTTGGAAGGAGTTTCCTTTGGTGGTGGAGGCTGAACCTCAGCAGAGGCTACTTTTGAAGGAGTCTTCTCAACTGGTGGAAACTGAACCCCAGCAGAGGCCACTTTTTTAGGAGTCTCCTTACCTGGTAGAGGTTGAACCTCAGCAGAGGCCACTTTCAAAGGAGTTTCCTTCGCTGGTGAATGCTGAACCTCAGCAGAGGCCACTTTTGAAGGAGTCTCCTTAGCTGGTGGATGTTGAACCTCAGCAGAGGCCACTTTTAAAGGAGTCTCCTTCAGTGGTGGAGACTGTACCTCCGCAGAGACCACTTTTGAAGGAGTCTCCTTAGCTGGTGGAGGCTGAACCTCAGCAGAGGTCACTTTTGAAGGAGTCTCCTTCAGTGGTGGAGACTGAACCTCAGAAGAGGTCACTTTTGAAGGAGTCTCCTTTGCTGGTGGATGGTCAACTTCAGCCGAGGCTACTTTTGAAGGAGTTTCTTCAGCTGGTGGATGCTGAACGTCAGCAGAGGCCACTTTTGTAGGAGTCTCTTCAACTGGTGGAAACTGAACCCCAGCAGAGGCCACTCTTTTAGGAGCCTCCTCAACTGGTGGAGATTGAACCTCAGCAGGGCCCTGTCCTGCAGGGGTCTCCTCAATTAATAGAAAGTGAACTTCAAGAGGGGCTTCTTCTAAAGCCTCAGCAGCTGCTAGAAAATGGATATCGCCAGAGTCCTCTTCTGCCTTGGTCTCCTCAGCTGATGGAGGCTGAAATTCAGCAAGGGTCTCTTCAGCAGTGGTACGCTCTCCTTCATCTGGGGCTTTGCCGAGGGCCTCCTCAGTTGGAGGAGGCTGTACTTCAACAGGAGCCTCTTCTGCTAGTGGTGGCTGAATTTCAGCAGGAAGTACTTCTGAAGGAGTCTCTTCAGCTGGTCGGGGCTTTAGTTCATTAGGAAGCTCTTCTAAGGAAGCCTCCACTGTGGCTGGAAGCTGAACTTCAGCAGGAATTCCTTCAGTTGGAGTCTGTACTTGGACAGGCATCGCCTCAGCAGGACAGGGCTCTACTTCTGCAGTGGCCTTGTCAGTAGGTGAAGTCTGTACTTCAGAGGCAAATTTTTCTGTTGGTAGAGGCTCTATTTCAGCAGAAGCTTTTTTTTTATCAACAGAACCCTCTTCTACAAAAGGTATAGTTACTTCTTGCCTAGGCTCATGTTCTAAAGGTACTGGAAAATCTTTTTTGGTTTCCAGTGGGAAAGAAGATAAACTGAACTTTTTCTGCCCTGTTTCTTCACGAATACATGTTGCTAGTTGAAATTGAGCATGGTCACTTACAAAAATCTTTCCTGAAGATTTACGTTTCTGGGCACCTTCCTTTGATGTTGTAAAAGAAACACCTGGCCTGCAAATAAACACTATTTCTGATTCACTAAAGTATGTCTGCTGTTCCTTGTCCATTTTTTCTTTTGGGGCAGTGTTAATCATGGTCCAGTCTCCAGTACAACTGGTCTGCTGAGATCTGTCGATTTTTAGTTCAACTGGCTGTTTGTGTGGTGAACTGTCTACTTCCTGAATACTCTCTGACAATTCGGTGGCTGCTTCCCCAACACCAGCTGGCTTTTCTTCAACTACCAATGTTTCAACTAGAGGGACTTCTTTTTTCTCTTCTGGACCATTGTCTGTCTGCTGAAACTTATCGGCCATTTCCTGTCCATGCTTTCTTTTTGTCCACGTTTGCTGAAGTTGAGAAGATACTCTTAAAGACTCATATTCTTTGGCAGAGTAGTTGCCTTTGCTTCCAGGAATATTGCCAATGCTGAGGGCAGCTTTGGGGCCAGATGATTGTGGTATGGCCACGTATTTCTTTTTGTCTGTCGGGTCAGTCTGCTGGCATTTGTCTACCATTGGTTGGCTGGGGCGTCTTCTCTTTCGAATTTCTTGCTTCCCTGCAGAGATAGGCTGATCTGGTTCATCACTATCTTCCATTTCCAAGGGTGGTTAACTTCAAATTTATTAATCTTCAAGTAATTAATCATCAAGAGTCACAAATTTACTAGGTGACTAAACCTTTACTCTCTTCATTAAGTGTTGTTCTGCTGAGGTCCCTCAGAAAAAAGTAATTCATAAATTATTACATTCTGTACTGCACTCTTGTTGGATCCCACCTTATTCAGTAAGCATCTTTCTTGTTTATTCTCCATAATAACTAAATCTCACTTTTAGAAGTTTCCCTCAAGGGTCTATGACATCACAGCCAATCTTCCTTCAAGGTTCCATCGGTAATATTCCCAGTAATTTTTAACTTAGTATACACTCATAGAGGGTGACATCTACTTTTTGAAACAAATCAAGTTAAAAAGAGCTTTTGTCTACTAAAGGAACATCAAGTAAACTACAGTAATGTCACATTCTAATTGTTGTAGTTGAGGCTTTTGACCTTTCAATCTGTCCTTTTCATCCTACTATTAAAGACAGTTATAATGAAAAACTCAGAATGCTGTAGCCTATTTTTGTTGTGAAAAACAACTGATAACATATGTATGGGACTGTTCTACCAATGTATGTTGACATATATTGACATGACTTGAAAGGAAGTTAATAGTGTTTGAAAAATTTGAATTTTGAAGTTCATCTTATTGTACGTTCCTTTTCCACATCCTTAAGCTTTAGTAACACAGAAGCAGAGAAAGCATGACTCCATTCTGAAACATCTTGAGATACTATGATTTTTATTTTCAACTGTTTAAGAAAGTAGTTGCATCCAAAGTTTTCTAGGTAAAATAATGTTGATTTTAAGATTTTTCTTAGTAAAGTATGATAAGAATGGAAAAGTAAGTATCCAATGCACTCAATACTAATATGAAACCAATATATAAACAACTACATGCTCACAAGAAAGAAAAACACAATTGTAGTCTAGCGAGGGGGAGGGGAGAGGAAGGTGATTGGTGGGATCTCACCTAATGTGCATAAAGTGAGAGTGTTCAGCACGCCCCCTGGGTGAAGGGCTTAAACAACTTGAACTTTACCTTAGAAATGAAAAAGATGTAACATGTGTACTCTCATATTAATCTGAAATAAAAAATTAAGAAATTGTTAAGTTTAAATGTATGCCAAGTAAAACAAAATACATCTTTTGAGGCTGTCAGTACACTCTACTGAGTGACCACATGGGAATGAATGCCCCAAGGAAGGTGAAAGCTTCCTTTTTTTTTTTTTTTTTTTTTTTTTAGAAACAGAGTCTCACTTTGTCACCCTTGGTAGAGTGCCATGATGTCATATCTCACAGCAACCTCAAACTCTTGGGCTTAAGTGATCCTCTTGCCTCAGCCTCCCAAGTAGCTAAGTCTACAGACACCTGCCACAATACCTCGCTATTTTTAGAGACAGGGTCTCACTCTTGCTTAGGCTGGTTTCAAACTCCTCAGTTCAGGTGATCCACCCACCTTGGCCTCCCAGAGTGCCTAGATTATAGGTATGAGCCACCACACCCAGCCAAAGGTGAAAACATTAAATTGAAGTTTTGAAAAAGAGGAACCCCAATCAAGCAGATTATAGATGATATTGTATTAAATTTGGAATATAGATAAAATTTTAACTGATACATCATGCAAATATTTTACTAGAAAGATAAAAATTGGTCAAAAGACATACAAAAACATGCATTAGTCTGAGGAAAGCTAAAAAGGAAAAAATAGACTATTAAAATATAGATACAGGAGACAAAATTATAGGCTAAAAAGTAATTATGATGTCATTAGTCTGGGAATATTTTAAAATTTCTTTATGCTATATTGTTCCTAGAAAACATACAAGTGAATGGAATGGTTCTATTTATTTCATATTCATTGGTGTTATGGGCTGAATGTTTATACCCCCAGGACTTTGTTGAAGTCTTACACCCAATCTCATAGTATTAAGGATAGGATCTTTGGAAGTTACAAGCATATTTCATTTTCTTACATTTCACTTTTTGTGTTTTGCAAAGGTTACATCTTTTTTGTTACAAATTAAAGGTTTGTGCCAAGTCAGTTCCACAATTTTTCCAACAGCAATTTTGTGTCTCTGGGTCAAAATTTTGGTAATTCTCAAAATACTTCAAAAATTTTAATTATTATAGTAATAGTTTTGTGGCATCGTGAGCCATGCTTAAAGATACTGAACTCAATAGATAAATGTTGTTTATGTTCTGACTGCAGCACTAACCAGCCACTCCCCCATCTCTCTCTCTCCTCAGGCCTCCCTATTCCCTGAAAAACAATAATATTGAAACTAGGCCAATTAATAACCCTACAATGGCCTCTAAGTGTTCAGATCTTAATCACTTCAAATCTAGAAGTGATTAAGCTTAGTGTGGAAGGCATGTCAAAAGCCAAGATAGACTGAAGGGTGGACCTCTTGTATCAGCAAAATTGTGAATCCAAAAGAAAAGTTCTCACAAAAAAATTAAAAGCACTACTCCAGTGAAAACAGGAATGATAAGAAATGGAAACAGCCTTATTGCTGATATGGAGAAAGTTTTAGTGCTCAAGATAAAAGATCAAGTCAGGCACAACATTCCCTTAACCCAAAGCTTAATTCAGAGCAAGGCCCTCTTTTCAACTCTGTAGAGGTTACAGAGGTTAGAAAGCTGCACAAGTTGGAAGCTAGCAGAGGTTGGTTCATGAGATTTAAGGAAAGAAGCACAACGTAAAAGGTATAGCAAGCACAAGATCTAGCTAAGATCACTAATGAAGGTAGCTATACCAAGCAACCTTATAATGGAAGAAGATGCCATCTGGGACTTTCACAGCTAGAGAGGAAAAGTCAGTTTTTGACTACAAAGCTTCAAAGTACAGGCTGACTCTCTTGTTAGGGGCTAATGTAGCTGGTGAGTTTAAATTGATGCCAATATTCTTCAACCATTCTGAAAATCCTGGGTCCCTCAACCTTAAGACTGGATGACAACACATCTGTTTACAGCATGGTTAACTGAATATTTTAAGCCCTCTGTGGAGACCTACTGCTTAGAAAATAACATTCACTTAAAATACTACTGTTCATTGACAATGCACATGTTCACCTGAGACTACTGATGAAGATGGACAGGGTATTAATGTTATTTTCATGTCTGCTAATACAATGTCCATTCTACAGCCCACGCATCAGGAGTAATTTTGACTTTCAAGTCCTATTATTTAAGAAATACATTTCATTAGACTCTCGTTGACATATACAGTAATTCCTCCAATGTTTCTGGAAAAATTCAATAGAAAACCCTTTGGAAAGGATTGACCATCCTGGATGCCATTGAGAACATTCATGATTCAAGAGAGATCAAAATATCAACATTAAGGGAAGTTTAAAAGAAGTTGATTCCTACCCTGATGGATGATGTTGAGGGGTCCAAGACTTCTGTGAAGAAAGTAACTGCAAATGTGGAATAAATAGCAAGGGAACTACCATGAGAAGTGGATTGTGAAGATGGGAATGACTTAGTGCAATCCCATGATGAAACATGAACGAATGAGAAGTTGCTTTTACAGATGATAAAGTGATTTCTTAAGATGGCAGTTACTTCAGGTGAAGATGCTGTAAACACTGTCAAAATAACAACAAAGCATTTATGATATCACATAAACTTAGTTGGTAAAGCAGTGGCAGGGTTGCAGAGAACTGAGTCCATTTTGAAAGAACTTTTACTGTGGGTAAAATGCTATCAAACAGCATTGCATGCTACAGAGAAATCTTTTGTGAAAGAGTCAGTCAGTGTGCCAAACTTCATTGTTATCTTATTTTTAGAAATTCCCACAGCCACCCAGCTTTTAGCAAACACCACCCTGAGCAGTCAACAGCCATGAACAGTCTCCATCAGCAAAAAGATTATAACGCATTGAATGCTCACACGCTTGTTAGCATTTTTTAGCAATAAAGTATTTTTAATTAAGGTTATGTACATGTTTACACATAATGTTATTGCCTACTTACTAAACCACAGTATAGTGTAAATATAAATTTTATATACACTAAGAAACCAAACATTTTAGCCAGGTGTTGTGGCTCATCACTTAGGGAGGTTGAGGCAGGTGGATTGCTTGAGCTCAGGAGTTCAAGACCAACCTGAGCAAGAACAAGACTCTGTCTCTATTACAAATAGAAAAACTAGCGGGGTGTTGTGGCAGGCACCTGTATCCCAGCTACTCAGGAGGCTGAGGCCAAGAGGATCACTGGAGCCCACAAGTTTGAGGTTGCTGTGAGCTATGACACCAAGGCACTCTCCCCAGGGTGACAGCGTGACATTTTGTCTTAAAAAAAGAAAATCAAATATTTTGAGTGACTCCAAAGTATGCTTGTAGTATTGGATCACAAAGGTAGAGACCTCGTGAATAAGATTAATGCCCAGATCAGAAGACATTTACTTCCCCTCTCTCTGCTCTCTGCTTTATGAAAATGCAACTAATGACAGCCATCTGCAAAACCAGGAAGCAAGCCCTTACCAGACACAGGGCTGGCCAGCTCCTTGCACTTGGACTTTCCAGTCTCTGGAACTGTGAGAATTAAATTAGCTACCTGGTCTATGATATATTTGTTACAGCAGCCTGATCTGAGTAAGACAATTGGTCTTACATAGTGAGGGCATCTTCACCAAGCAAATGAGTACTCTCCCCATTCTTTGATCCACCCTCAAAGAGCAACCCCTGTTTCTTGACAGGGATTAGTGAATATCTGTTGAGTGCAACTGGAAGAAATGGGATGAGAAAATATGCTACTTGCCTTGAATCTTAATCGTCTCTGTTTTCACTTTTGTCTATTCTGCTTCACTGTGTTCTATATTTCTAAGACCTAATGAAGTAAAACAATAGTTATTTTATGAAAGAAGTGACATAAGTGTAATCAGACCTTCTATAGTTTGAAAAATGTGTTTTGTACACTCATTAAACAAACTCTTTGTGGTCTGGTATCCCTCTCAATTACATCCATCAAATACTGCATGTGTGTTTTGCAGTTAGGTTTCTGACATTTCATATAATATCTTCAAAGTCTATTTGGGGTCAATTCATAACAAGAAATAAATACCAAATCCAACATTGTCTTAATCGGAAAAATACAACTTGCACGTATTAAGTTAATTTTGCTTCTTCAACTTAGATTTTTCCAGACTTCCTTAAACATAATCTGAATCGTCAATTTCAGTTCAATTAAATTCTCAATTTCCAATCCTTAGATATTTATATTTTCGCCTCCAAGAAATAATTAAGAATGTGATCTTTTTTAATCACACACAAAAGTGGTATAGTAAACTGCCAATTGCTACTTACATTAGTTTATTCATAGAAATGAATTGGCATGCATACATAATCAATTTTAAAAATCACCTAAGATTGCAAATAGAATTATGAGGGGTTTCACAGAGCAGTTTCACATTCTCTGTAGGATCCGCAGATGTTCCTTTTGCCCTCTTAATCTGCATGACCCCACTAATCGGAAGCAAGATAACCATCTGAAGATGGAGGCTGAGGGTAGAGTTAGGCTGCCACCCAGCAAGGAGTGTCTGAGGCTGTCTAAAGCTGGAAGAGGCAATGAAATATCCTTCCCTAGAACCTTCAGAGAACACACCACATGTCACCACCTTGACTTGGGGTTTCTAGCCTCCAGAACGGTGAGGCAATAAATTCCTGTAGTTTTCGTCCAGTCTTAAGGCTTACGGCAGCCCTAAGAAACAATAACATGCCCCCGTGTTCTGATTCCTGTCTTGCATCTTAGACTTCTCTTTCTTAATCTCTGGAGCTAATTGATTTCTGATTCAGGTTTGTCATTTAGTTTCATACCATATTTAGCCCACTTCTGTCATTATAAAACCAGGGGCACTTGCTGAAAGGCATCAACCTGATGATTCACATTTAATTTTGCCAAATTTGCTGAGTAGCACTTAATTTCATTTATAATTCAAATGACTTTGGAAGTTATGATTTAGAGATAGCAGAGATACTTTAAATTGATATAGACTCTAACTGTAAAATGTGACCCATATTGCTTGGATTTTAACTGAATGAATCAGGTAAGATGAAATCTTGAAAAAAAAAAAATCCATTGTGTATAACAATCAAAGGTCACTGGTAATTTTAATAAGAACAATTTTAGTGGAAGGCTGAGGACAAATGCCATAAAATTTTAAAATCTCTATGCATTAAAAACAATAAAATTAAATTGCAATGAGAAACTAGGAAAAATAACTACAAAATATCACATGAACAAAGAGATATCCTTAATATTTAAAAGCAATATAAAAATAACATGATAGGAAAAATTAATAAAAGACAGGAATAAAAAATTTGCATAAGAAAAATAAATGACCAATAAGTATATGGAAGATATCAAATTTACTTCTAAAATGAAAATTAAAATAATTCCAATGTTAAATTAGCAAAAATTTATTTTAAAGATAATAATCTTTCTTTGAGGCTGCATAATATTCCATGGTGTACATATACCACAATTTATTAATCCATTCGTGGATTGATGGGCACTTGGGCTTTTTCCATGACTTAGCAATTGTGGAATTGGGCTGCAATAAACATTCTGGTACAAATATCTTTGTTATATGATTTTTGGTCTTCTGGGTATGTACCTAGTAGAGGAATTATAGGATTGAATGGCAGATCTATTTTTAGATCTCTAAGTGTTCTCCAAACATCTTTCCAAAAGGAATGTATTAATTTGCATTCCCACCAGCAGTGTAGAAGCGTTCCCTTTTCTCCACATCCACTCCAACATCTCTGGTCTTGGGATTTTGTGATATGGGCTACTCTTACTGGAGTTAGATGATATCTCAAAGTAGTTTTGATTTGCATTTCTCTGATGATTAA
>CAUYPK010009592.1:0-24516 GCA_963574355.1 Loris lydekkerianus
ACAAAAAGTCTCAAAGTTTAGAACTGGATCACTTGGCCCTTTCTTTTCTTATCTCCTCCCAGTTCAAAATGCTTGCATCTCTTACTGGCCAGCATCCTCTTGGATCTGCAGTTAGGCTCAACACATTCCAGCCTTAGCACAATCTAAAACCACAAAAAAATCACATTTGAAGGCATCAGAGAGCTGCTGACGCAAGAGCAAAATGCCTAACTTAAGCGAGAAGTGAAGAATTCATTTCTAGTTTCTTCTTTTTTCTTTCTATTTTGTAGCAATTATTGGTGGCGAATGACTTATTTTACATTATAGCAGAGGGAGTCTGCTGACATGAAATAAAAAGTGTGCCTCTGCCGGTTTGACATGATTGTAGACCAAATGATTAATAATGCAGCAATATATATCAGAACAATTAAAACATAAAAGAAACAATAATAAAGCTCATAACATCAAGACATTTGTGGCTTTAATTCTTACCCAATAGATGATCAACATCTAATACTAAGATTTCATGTGACTGGAAGTACTCAGAAGATAGAGGAATTAGTTCTGTTTTGTTTTTGTAGCAATGAGTATATCTTTTTGGCAATCTGCTACAGCCTTTTCCTCTCAAACTTAGCCACAGGATTTGGGCAAAGTTATTTCCTTCAACCTTCTCCATGAACTCCTTTTTGATCCATTTTGACATCTAGAGAGAGTTCAAGTCCATACCTGCCCCGCAAGCATGGCAATGCACTTGGAATGCTGATGCCATTCAGACAATGTAATCACAAAACGGACTACTGGGAAAACTGATTGCAACCTTGTAGTTTAAGAGTTGATTGCTGTCTCCATGAGAAGTATTGGAAAATTTTTTTCAGTACTCATGAAATGATTTTTTTTTTTTTGGTAGTGAAATCCCCTTGTTTCCCACTCCCATGTTGAAGAAGTTACAGTGATCTTTTAAATGTTGTAGAACCCAAGGTAAGTAGAATGGAGAAAAGTCTAGAATACACGCAATTTCATCCTTAAATTTGTATTTATTTGGTAACATTTCACATTTATAACACACTTCACTTATAAAACATATCTTGTGTTATCTCATTTAGTCTTATTATGCTTTATTCTGGTACAAGCAATTTTAACATATCCACCTGAAATTCTAGTCCTGTGAATAATTCCTTACAAGAAGCAAATGAAGGATTTTGTAAAAGAAGCTAGCCTTACTTCATGACTGGTACTGATAAATTTGGAGGAAATTTCTAAATCTCTTTATGATGACCATCCCATTTTATATTATATTTTCAGACAACAAATAATTAGGGGTGGGAAATTACCTCAAAGCAAAGATTATTAGAAATTAAAGTTGACTTTGGTGAGAACTTATTGGTTGGTCACTGACCTGGATTATATTCTAGATGAACATGGACTTTAGAATTCTGATCTGGAGCTAAATACAGGTATTTAGGGGGTATGTATATTTGTAGCTTCCTCTTTTCAGGTTGCAGAACCAGTTGAGATTTCTTGATAGCCTACATAATCAAAGGACCAAATTTTGGCAACTATGAAATAATTTTACCAATTTTAACATTCAATAGGCATTTAAGTTTACACATGTGGTAGGAAGATAAAAACGGGGAAGAAAATTTTAAGAGAAATTGCGTATAGGCATACAGAATGATAAAAATTACCCAAAAGCACAGAATGGAAAACTTTTAAATATTGCATATTTTTTTCAAACCTTCTATAGATATTTATATCAAAAAGTAAAGACTTCTGTGAGGCGAATTCCAAACTTCATCTTACAGAAAATTTAGCACAATGAAGACTTAAAGTATCTACTTATTGTTTTATACTGTGCAAAGTATCATGAAAAATAAAAACAACAAAACATAAAAGAAAAAAACAACATCCAGATGCAATGCTTAGACTGTTGTCTAAAAAATAAATAGATAGATTTCAATGTTCAAAAACTGGCCCTTGAAAGAATACATTTCTGTGTTTTCAGAGAATCAGTTTGAGGAAGTAAACTTAGACCTAGAAAAGAAGTAACTTAGCATTGGTGGGGAAAATTAGCCTTCTGTGTGTATTTCAGAGATTTTCTAGGAGACAAGAATTTGTGTCATCTTGAGGGTCTTACATAGATAGAACTGCCATTATTGAGCACCCTGGATAGATTTTTTTAGCCCCATATTAAGAAGTTAATTGAACAGTTCTCTAAATGCTAAATGAGCTACCTCAACAAATAGTGAGTTCCTCATTGGTAAAGTTATTTATTTATAGGCTTAACAAACATGTGGCAAAACTGACTTTTCAGATTCTTTGCAAGTCTGAGAATGCCTTATGAATGAATAGACTTTAGTAAGTCAGTTGAAGAGAATTAATTATTAAAGATAACAGAACTAAAAATCTAAAATTACTCCTTATCAACCCAGGGAAACCATGGAGAGGAAAGTTCTGACAGCCCAGCCCTAAACTGAGCTAAGGCCAGGGTGCTGCTGTGGACAACTGTGCCTCCTCCCGTAACCTGTGAAACTAGCACTGTAAGTGTGTGTTGTGAGGAGGCCAGTGCCATGAAGGGAGCATGGCAGAGCAGTGAATTTAGATCTGTTGAAGTGAGATATGTAAAAACAGTGAGAGTGGGAAATAGCCTGTCAAGAACAATGAAGCCTCATGGAGTGGATGAATTCAGGTCAAGGATATTTTAGATAAAAATGTAATTCTGAAACGGACTCCTCCTTTGAATGATATTTTTGTTTTCATTTTGGTGTAATGCTGAAAGCAAGCTTCTGTTTCTTGATGTTCTAATTTTGTATTGGCATATGTCCAGGGCAATCACAGTATTGATGAAATATGTTGAGCCTAGGCTAAAATTCAGGCCCGCACAGTCCACTGATGCTGTATTGGGAAAGCCCTTGTGCTTTGGAGGCAGAGTAAGTACACAGGTTGGGTGAATTGCTTACATACAGGCCAAGCGATGCCCGTGGCACCTGTGCCCTTTGCCCAGTTTATGGCTCTGTGGTCCCATAGCCTTCTTCAGTACTTCCAGAATATGGCAAGCCACAGTGAGAAGAAACAGAAAGAAAAAAGCAAAGTACTGAGTAGATACACGTGTCTATGGCAGAAAGATCCTAAAGCATCACTTCAGGAGATGGACGATGGGCCTCAAACCAGATTCAAATGTCAACTGCCATAGTTTTTGCCAGTGAACATCTCTGGGAGAGTATAGACATCCATCCCAAACCAAATGCCATCACAGTTCATTAACACACAGTCAGTGTAGTTATGTTGAAAACCTGAAGTTGTTCCAAACTGATCAATATATTAAGAAACAATTAGAAGACAAACCAGAGTTTTGCTAATGCCAGATTTCATCCATGATAATCACCAGGTGAACAGAAAACCGAGCCCAGCTCCACTGAGCCGGGCAGGAAACACACTGCCCTCCGTCTTCCTACAGCCACCTCAGCACACTGTTTCATTCTGAGCCAGAGCCACACCCCCTCCTACCAGGTGGTACAACTTTCCACCCAATTTCAGTGAAACCCGGCCTTCCATCACGTCACAGGAAATTGAAATCTAACACTTCCCATGCCTACTTCCACAAGGGAACTGAAGACTATTTCTCCAAAGGCAAAGCGTCATATTTATTGCACTATGTATGTGTTTCTTAACCATTTCACATGTGTAGAAGTGTGCTTGTGTTTTCATTAGTTTTGAGTAGTAGGCTCCCAGCCCCATTTTTCGTAGAAGCCTTATGGTTTTTGTTGTGTAAATTTGCATAATGTGGTATTTGTGACATTGTATAATGTCATCTTAGAGCAGCACTGACTGCACTATAAAAATCCTTTGTCCAGCAATCCTTTGTCATTATGTAGAGGAGATGAAGAGTCAATAAGTTAGTATCTCAGAAGACACGAATCCAAGCTTGTTACAGAGATGTTTCTACCTTATAGCGGACAGAAAGAATGCTCAGAAAACAACCAAACAAAAAAATAAAAAATAAATTAAAAAAAAAAAAAAAAAAAAACAGGGAAGGGAGGGAGAGAGGAAAAGAAGAAGGAAGAGAGGAAAAAAGGGAGGAAGGGATAGAGAGAAGGAAGGGGAAGAGGGAAGAAGGAAGAGAGGAGGGAAGAAGCGTAAAGAGAAGAATGAAGGAAGGGAGGAAGGGAGGGAATGAAAAAGTATATTGGTCATAAGTCCCCCTGTGGAAATCCAAATTATGCTATTTGATAATCATCCTTCCCAAGTAAAATTTGTTGTTATCCATTTTTTTCTGCTCCACCATTTGCTATCACCCACCAAAACCACATTATCTTTTAGTGACAAAGATATTACATGTTCATTACATAAGGTGGGGTCCACTCCGCCCCACCTTAACCTGACTCCAGATGAAGAACTTCTTAAGATTGCTCTGGGCTACCTAGAAGAAGTAAGTAACCTAAGCTTAAAAGGCTAGGGCTATCAACTAACACAGATCCACCTTTCTGTACATCTGAACTTGAGGGTATTTTATAAGACTAAACCAGATATGCATTACTTGCAATTGAACTTCCGATTGACTCAGGAAATCTCTCATCATCCCAGTTACTCTCCCAGATACTCTCAATTCTCATCATTTGTCGATTCTATATTTGGGGATTCATTTAGTAGGTACAATTTATCTGTAATCCCAAACTCAATACTTGAACTGATTTCAGAGTGATTTGCAGACATGTGCAAAGCAGTGAAAAAAATGTAAATCACCAAAAGGGCAGTTTCTCCGCTGAGAGTGAACCAGGTAATGCTTCTCCTTGTCTGGTCCAGCCTTCAAACTGCAAAGAAGTGTTATTTTTTGCCCTCTACTTAATGTCATGTTTTTTGATTTTTTTTGTACTGTTTAAAATGGCCCCAAATGTAGTGCTAAAGTGATGTCTAGTGAAAGAAGTTCTTACAGCCCAATGTGTCTTAGATAAGTGTTGCTTAGGCATGAGTCACAGTACTACTCGCTATGAGCCTGATGTTAATGAATCAAAAATATTAAACAATGTGTTTTTAAACAGAAACACAGAAAACAAGGTTACATATTTATTGGTTGGCAGAAAACAATAAACAAGTTTATATAGTTATTGATCGACAGAAACCAGAGGATGTAAGGAAGCTGATCCCTTGGAGCAATGGTTCAAGATTCAGTAATTCACTCTTCAGTGACTTCATAGAACACAACTATTGTGAATAACAAGAATCAACTCTACTCTATATGTTTTATTGCAGTTGCATTTTATGTGTCAATACTATTGTGGTTGCCTTTTATGGGTCAATATTTCTGCATTGCTCTCTCTTTTTCTAGAGAGTAGGCACAGAATCCACATTAAAGCAGGTAGGACATATTTATTCATATGTTGTAAAAAAAGTCATGTTACATAGTGGTTGATTTTGATAAAAGTTTCCACAAATGGACCATTGAGACTTATTTAATAATTAAGTCCTTAAGAGGCTCCTGTGTTGATTCTTCTGTAAGAGACGACTGTTGAACTACCTGTTTGGATTAGTTTTGCTTCTTGTAGTAGTGGATAGCTTGGTAGAAATTGTGGAAGCTCAGTTCACACGAATTGTATTATTATAGTTCATTCGGAATGCAAAGAAAAGGACTGTGATAAAATGGATCGTAATGAAAAGTGTAAGAATTCTAAACTCACCAAAAAATAAGTTTTAGAGTGTGACAAGGCTAAGTAATTGAGCAACAAATTATTGATTGTTCTTTCTGTATTCTTTCTCTGAGTTCCTTCATTTGAAGGAGATATTGAACCTTTTAAGATTCTTTGCCAAAGGGAACATTGTGTATTCCAAACTATTGTCTGGAATATGGAGCTTAGAATACTCAGTTTAAAAAATACACTGAAAAGTGACAGCAAAAGTTTACCATATAAACTTTTCTTGAATCAGTCCTGTGGCCTTCCCCATGAACACTTACTATGGACCTTTTAGTGATACTACCCAGGTCACTCAGTAAGTTTTGAGATAGGCTGTGTTATGGCCCATTATTTCATTTCCAAGAAACACAGTTGTCAGCAACCTTTCCGATCCACCTGTACAAGTTTTAACTTGCTTGGCTTCGAGGTGTTACTGGGAGGATTTCATTTGTTTCTGTCCACATGGGTTTTGTTTCTGGATTGTTGTGTATCTCAGAATGTTCATAGTGATCTATATATCTGGGATTAAACCAACAAGTTTAATAATCAACAAGTAATAATTGTATAACTATATGTTTGCAGTTTGGAAAGACTGCTAACACGTGTATACATTAACTTCTCATAATATAATGGAATTCTCAATTATTCATCTTGCTTACCTTATCTTTCCACACACACACACAATTGTAAATATGCATTATTATATATTTATGATACTAAATTTTTTAACTGTAAAATATATCAGTTTGGGAATAAATTATCCAAATTACACAGATAAAAATTAGTATTTCACTTAATAAAGTCATTTCCCACAAAAAATGAGATTATGTAACACTAGAACTGGATTTTTAACCCATTCTTTTCTGAATCTCTATTTAGTTTTCTATATGGGCAGTATCATAAATACAGGGGTGCTCATTACTATGGGTCAATTAAAAAATAATATTGACAACTAAACAATTTTATGCCTTAGGAATTGAAAGAGTTTCCCAATAACTATTTTACTATATGCTATAGTAAACTATATACTATACTATATACTCTAAACTATATACTACAGTTTATATTTTAAAATATTATTGATAAAAAGTTAAAGTTATTTTTTTTTTGTAAATTTTATTTTATTTATTTTTTATTTTTGGAGTGACTACTCTATCCAAATTTTTTTTTGTTTGTTTGCTGTGGTATCATAGCTCACAGCAATCTCAAACTCTTGGGTTTAAGCAATCCTCCTGCCTCAGCCTCCCAAGTGGTTGGGACTACAGGCACCTGCCATAAAAACTGGTTAGGTTTTATATTTTTAAAAGAGATGGGGTCTTAGTCTTGCTCAGGCTGGTCTCCAGCTCCTAAGATCAAGGGATCCACTCTCATTGGCCTTGGAGAGTACTAGGATTACAGGTGTGAGTAACCTTACCTGGCTAAGAAGTTCTTTTTCAAATAACTTCTAAGTAGAACAAGAAATTACATCATTTTAAGTATTACTTCCTGGATCTTACTTAATTTATCCCATGGAATTATAACAAAAGCACTTGCTGGTTGTATTCGTTTATTTTGTAAGTGTCTGGAAAATTAAACCTTTTTTATAAAATAATATTTTCAAAATCAATAATGTTTGGAAGACAACAGTCTGTGCTGATAACATTAGCAATAGATGATCATAGTAGATTAACAATTATCTTGGCAATCTTAGCCAAGCTTTCTGAAACAACAAAGTTCACAAAATGGCTGCTCTAAAATATAACAATGAAATGACATGTTGGCCGGATGAGTGTTTATGTGGCAATTCCTTTGGTTTAGACTGGAAAACACTAATAAATAGAATGATGACTATACAATGTGATAATATGCAAGAAGTTTACACAAAAATTCTGAAATGTATTAGAAATGTTATACTTTCTAATTTTAGTTTTAATGAAAAGGAACCATCTGTGTGCCAATACCTAGAATAAATGGAAGCCATTAAAGAACTAGTAGGCTGCTCTCCTGTGGTGCTGAAATGAAGAGTGTACACAGCAACTCCTACCTGTCTTAATATTGTTATTTCTCTTATTTTATCATAATCCCAGGTGTTTATTTGTTCTTTTTTAGTAGCCTGGAAAGGTAAAACTTTAATAATATAAAAACCTATTTTGGGCTTTTAGATTATGGAAATAATCAATAATAGAGCACATGAAAAATGGTCTATCAAGACTAAAATTATTCTTTAACTCATAGGGTTGTTATAAGGCTTAAATGAATTAATTCTGAAGTCTTAGGCAAGCTTTAGGCACATAGGAAGTATTATATGTGTTTAATGAGTTAATTAATAAGTGTTTTTATATATAGCCTCATAATAAGCCTCAAAATATTTAAAAATAACTGATAATATTATAGGAAAACATATGTATGAAAAGACAATTATACATTTTAAGGTAACTTATTCAAAAAAATGTGCCTAGCTAAAATATAAATAAATCACATAATATTTGACTAATAATTTTATTCAAATATTCAAATATGTATAGTATTTCAATAATATTATAAACACATTTAATATACTTTATTATATTTATACATAGGGAAATACATAGTCCCCCAAGAACCTACCTATTATTTTCAAGTATATATAGACTGTCACAGTAATTAACCATATTAACGGGCTACAGAGCAAACCTTTACAAATATCAAGGATAATAATGTATATGTTCTCAAAAAATTCAAAAATCAATAACAAAAAATAGCATATACATATATATATATTGAAATTTTGGGGGAAATAAATAATGAAACCACACAATTATAAAATTATTAAAAATTAATTTTGCCATGAAAAACCATTAAAAAATTACAAAGTACAAGGAACTGAATGAGAATTAAACAATTATATTTCAGAAGTTGTGAGAAATAGCTAAAGTGATGTTTGAAAGGCAATTTTTAAAATAAAATCTTAAGAAAACAAGACAGAAAACAATATCAAATAAGAACAATAGGATATATGCAAAAAATAGCAACAGGAAAATTAAAACAGAACAAAACAAAACAACAACAACAGAAAAAAACTAGGCTTGGTGCCAGTGACTCATTGGTTAGGGCACCAGCCACATACACTGAAGCAGGCGGGTATGAACCTGGTCCAGACCTTTTAAACAACAATGACAACTGCAACAAAAATATAGCTGGGCATTTTGGTGGGTACCTGTAGTCCCAGCTACTTGGGAGGCTCAGGCAGAAGAATCGCTTAAGCCCAAGAATTTGTGGTTGCTGTGAGCTGTGACACCACAGCACTCTACCCAGGGCGACATACTGAGACTCTGTCTCCATAAAAAAAAAAAAAAAAAAAAAAATTTAAAAAATGCTATAAAGCACACTGAATAAGAATACAGAATGCAGACAGGTAAACAAAAACAATATAAATATAGATATTTTAAACATCAGCAAAGTTAAGAGCCTTAAAATTTGATGAAACATCACCCTAAAAGTAAAACACAATCAGTGATGGAGTAGATATTCTCATATATGACATTATACAAGGTCAGACCATGAAATGGAGCCATATGCCTCATTGCTGAGTGTCACTATGGTCACCCTCAAAGTGCTCCCCTTGACCATCAACAGGACGAACCTATCACTGGGTTAACCTTCTCCAGTATAAAGTGACCATTGCTGCCCTCTCCATATTCAATCATTAAGTCTATCCCACACTCAAAGGGTAGAAGGCAGGTTCTGGATACATTCCAACTCCTGATTTGAGAAAGATCTAATTTATCCTATTTAAAATTATTCTATGAGGAAGATTTACTTCTTTGCCCAGTTATTTATGCAATCATTTATTTATATCAGCATGGAATGTGTATTTATTTTGTACTTTGGGTGGTAATCTAACATCACATTATTCATTTTGTTGTTCAAAATTGTTCCAGCTTTATTTATTGAGAGCTTTTCAGGCTGGGTCCCATGTCCCTTTGACATATCCTTTTGGTTTTGGAGCACATGCTTGCTTTTTTGGCATCACCAGATGGCTCTGGTATTTTTCTCTGCTCCAGCCCTGGAATCTGCCATTTCTTGAAGGAGTCTTGTTGTTTCCATCAGGGATGCTATTTAGAGATCAAGATTTGAGGCCAGGTGTGCTTGATGCTGCTTTGATATCACTGCTTTCAGGCTCTCTAACCAGACTGAGTTAGAAAATACATGTGAATACTAATTCTTTCCTACACACACCTCCATAGCTACGTTCATACCAGTCCATAGGTATATATACATATGCATTAAGCTAAACATGAGTTGATATTAAGTTCCCACTATAATTCAGTACCACGGAAATCATTCTAGCCTTGTGTCACTTGTCTGCGATTTCTCTCTCTAGCCATGAGACACTTGGCACTGAATTTTCACCATTTATATTTATGCATTCCTGGTACACACATAAAGCAAGTCCAGAGTTTCAAGCTGTACTCACTGCCCTACCTCTATGGATAATAACTTTACCAACAAGAGTACACAGTTTACGTACAGTTCTTTTTGTCTTGTTTTTTTGTTTTGTGCTTTTACATTCTCTCATTAAAACACCACTTTCCAAATTACTTACAAGCCTCATCACTGTTATTGTGCTAAATCCTTAGGCATTAATGGTTTATTTATTTCTACAGCAAAGCACCAAATTACTCTGATGAAAATAAAGCTAAATACAAGCTTTCAGGAGGATTTATTGTGCTATGGTGTTTTCCAAGAAATAGTGTATTCTTAAAGGAATGAAAACTTAATAACATTTTCTATCTTGTTAATTTTATATGTTTTGGACCATTTACAGTTTTTAGAAAGCCAAGACTTTAAGTATTTCTCCATCTTCCAAGCAGGGAAAGTCCAGAATGATTTCAGCTATGAGCAGACAGTTTATTTGGGTGGTAATTCATATGAAGGAGATGGGTCAGGATGAGCTGGTCTGTAAATAAGGAGGCCTCCTCCCCCAAATTAGCTTTTTATATCACTTTGTCACACCCCTCTACATGATAGAGTGCTAAGAAGAGGAACTGATCTTACCTGCCAAGGTCTAATCGGGACCTTCACAATGCAAATGTTTTTGGAAGTAAAGTAACTTTCTCACTCGTGCACACTGATCTGTTTAGGTGAGTTAGAAGAGGGCCTCCCAGGACACTTAGTTGAGCTCTAGGGTGCTAGCTAATGTGAGGATTTTTGTGGTGGTGGAGGGGAGGGGACGAGCGAATGTTTAAAATGTCTAAAAGAATTTTAACTTGAATTAAAATCAGTTGAAGCGAATGTTTATATCTTGGTTGTATAGCCACTTTAGTGTTGCTCTTTAAACAGATATCAATTAAAATTGCATTCTGAAACTAAGCAATAGGCAAAAAAGAGTTTAACAAATGGAGCTGGAGATAATTGTGTCAGGATTGTGAGAAAACAAATGAGGACAGGAAGATGGGGTTTTCCAAAAAGGCCTTTATAACGTGTTTATTGTTCATTCTGTAAGTTAAATGGCTCCCATTGTCTTCATTTAAATCTTGTGTGTTCTCAAATTTGCTTTTATATAGAGTGAGGTTCAGGGGTCTGTCAAGAGTTGAGCTGAACTGAGAACTGACAGGCAAAGTGTTGGAGCAGTGGATTGAGACAACTCGCCAAAATGAAAGGAATAGCCAAGCTTTTATTTACTGACTGCTGTAGCATAAGCCAGAGGTCAAACAAGAAAGTGCTGGCTCACTTACTGGACCATTTTTTCCCCAAGGAAAAGAAAAGCCTCTGCCAAAGGCCACCATAAAAAGGCCTTAGAATGGGAACGCAGGGATACTGGGAGGGGTGCCCTGTGCTTCCAGGGGCACAGCCAGCAGAGGGGCCTGGGCACCTGACTCACCTCCTGCAGTGAGTGCAGCCACTGGCTCTGTGACAAGTCACATGTGGAAGGGCACCTATCTCCCCCAGGTAGTATTACTTATTATTTCTAAATATCTTTAAATGTGTTGATATTGTAAAATCTTTTTTTCCATTTATTTTTCTTTGAATTAATTTTTAATTTTATTCTAAGTTTCAAAGCCCTTGAAATTGACAGAAAAGATTACAAAGTGCCTTTCATGTCCAATAAACTCTTCCAAGGTACATTAATCTTTCATTGTCTTTATTTCATGACTATAACTTGTAGAAAGCAGATAAGACGAATATGTGTATGTAAAATGCACACACACAAATGAATTGCATCTTACAGAATGCAATTGATTATTGCCCTGCTAGCAAACTCGTTTTGCTTCCATCATCAATTGATTTCAGCATTCTTCTTGCCAATGATATACGGTTCTTTGAATGCTACAGTTGTAACCTCATACTGGAGGGTACATCCTGATTCACTCGTTAATAAAATAAAAGCTTTGACATGTGTTTACTTTATATTCAAAGGAGATTAATGATTTTGTCTTATTTTTAAAAAATTCTTTAATATTAGTAGCACACACCAATTTATTAAATACCATTAGGAACTGTGTAACAAAAATGACAAACACCCTCAGTCAACTATCCTCATGTACAATCCCTTCCTCAAAACCCGTATTTCTAACTGCTTTGGTAGCCACCACATTTTCAAATAACTTACTCATACTATTATGTCTTGTCTTAGTTTTAGATGCATTGACTTCTTATGTTGGTGTGAATTCCGTTTTCTAACATCAGCTCTATCTTTTACTCCTGATGCCAACTTGCCCTTAGTCCAATTTCTAATGGAATACCCCCTTACCGTTTGCATGGGCTCACTCTTCCTTCAAGTTTTCACATTAAATTCCAAGTTGACAGGGAGGGCTTCCTGTCTCATGTTAACTATCATCTTCTCTCTTACTTTCTCTCTTCCATACTTTCTAAATTTACTACATCATACTTATAAACAATTTGTAATTGGCATTATGTTTTTTACTTACCATTATAATAATTGCTGTATTTGTTTATCTCTCCAGTTGTTATTTTCCTTGTTGTTGTTTCTATCTCCCTACCAAACTGTAAACTGCATAATGGAGAGGACCAGTTAAATTACTGACTACTTCTTTACTAAGTGGAAATCAGAAATGAGTGACAATCAGACTTAATAGGCTCACTATCTAATAAGAGATACTGGCTTGTACATACCCTTACAAATGATATTTTTTTAAATTACAGAATTCCACAAATTTCATTCAGAGTCCATTTGCAATAAAGCAAATGAAAATCACTGTAGTGAAATTGAATTCCTCTACCTTGTCAATACCCATACCCATGAAAGAATTGTATCAAGTACACACTATAGATAAAACACCTAAGTAGCCAGGGCAGTGAGATTCTGAAGTTTCTAGTGACAGATTAAAATCACATATGGAAAACAATGAAACACATATAACACATTTTCAAGAAGGAGTTATACCAATACGTGGCAGCCTTTGCCAAGGACCAAATGAGAGGGGGAAATAATAAATATTCTTTGAATTAAGGGCATAGTGACATCACAAATAACATGTTTCAAAGAGTCAACTGTGCTTAAGTTGGGGTCTTCATAATATTACTTTTAAAAGCAGACATGGGAGGGGCATCTTGGAATGCATATGGCGTGCTTAGTCAACAATCAATAAATGGTTTTGTTTGTGGCCAATGTAGATACATAGAGGAACCTCCTTCTGGAAGCTTCATCATCCAGCCTTATTGAAACACAAGACTTTAGTCTACCTGTGTGTGTGTGTCCTGCTGAGTCCTCTGCTTCCGGAAGCCTATAGAAATCATAAAACTGTTACTCTACTTAAGTTATAACAGATAGTTGGTGACAAAAAATAGCTCATGCTTAATGCGAGCATTCCCAGTGGGCTATTTCAATCTCAAATTATATTTGCTCCAAGGAGAGCACACAATGAATCACAATGAAGAAGGGGAAATGCATCAATGGATAAAAATAGCACTGACTACCTTCCAAGTATACACAATTAGGGAGAATTCTGGGGTTATGGATGGCTGTTTTATAGAACACATGGGGACAATTTAGTCCATCTTTATTAGGTCTGCAATGCAAATCAGCAATTTCAAAAAGAACTTCCAAATCAATTTCCTTATGCCTGCAAAGTTAGGGTTAATGAGGCCAGGGTATCTTCACCTCAATCATGAGCAATTCTTTGCCCCTTGGTTTTCAATTTTAAGCACAGGAAACTGCTAAAAGCAGAAGGCAGGCTTTGTCAAGTCCTCTCACCCCAGTTGCCAAGAATGGTCATTTAATTCAATTAAAAATTGTACTCATCCCAAATATGGCACACATTTCTGATTTGCAACAAAGAAACTTTAATCAAGTTAATTTAAAATTTTTCTAGATGTCTCTAATGCCCTCTACGACTACAGTCCTGTTCTTCCCTAGTCTACTCTGCTGCTCACCCAGTTGCACAGCACACCACTGAGGATCATTCCTTATTCTTCTGTCTGGTTTCCAGTTTCCCCAAATACAGTCACAGAGTTCCTCACATTCTAATTCTACATCCTCATTATCTCTGGCCTCTGTCCCTTGCTCTCAGATCATGTCTGAATTATTGCAATAAATCTCTAGCCAATATCTCTGCCTCCATTTTTGTCTCCTAAAATCTCACTGACTCAATTGCTTTCGTGCAGTTTCTACACTTTTGCTTCCCAGTACACCACAAGCCCCTGCCTGATGTTAAATATGTTAGCACTTTTTTTTAGCACAATGCCTCAAACATGCATGTTTATTATATTAGCAAACGTAAAATGTTTTCTTGCAAACTACCATTGTTTATCTAATTTTTATCCAAAATCCTCCCTTTTGAATCCTGTCTCAGTTAAGCAAATCTCTAAACAAAAAGAACAATACATCCGCAGTTTCAATAAACACAGAAATGTATTAAAGTTCTCCCTACTTTTTAATACGAACACAAATTAAAAAATTGTCAAAAGAATGAATCAAGAGCTGCCTGTGCTGAAATTAAAAAGACTCAAATCTCATACTATAACTCCCAAATAAAATGAGTCAGAAAATTTTCATTAATAAAACTCAATTTCAACCAAATTGGGAGTTCATGGCAGAAATAAAACACCTTCAATTCTGGTAGGCTCCATGCAGCATTTTCAGAATTAAATGGGGGGAAATATTCATACTCCAATGGTAACTAAATAAGGGCATTTATGTGAGAGTGTTGTGCAGAGGAAAAGGATCACATCTGCTGACATCCTGAATACCAGTAGGAATTATCACTCTTGGAGAATAAAAGAAGTTGTGTGCACAAATAGTTATATTTTCTGATATCCAATCAGATGGCTGAGATCCGGGACCAACCTCACATTTTGAAAGTAAAGACCATATATTTTGCAGCAGTTTTAGGTTCACAGTAAAATTGAAGGGAGGGTTCAGAGATCCCCTGTATATGTCCCACCCACCACCCACCCACCCCCCACTCCAGCACATGCCCCACTTCTGTCATTACCAACAGCTCTCACCAGAGTGGCTAATTTCTTTACAAATGATGAATCTACAAAAATACACAATAATCACCTCAAGTCCATAGTCCACACTTGGGTTCCCTCTTGGTGTTCCGTAGGCTACGTCGTAGATTCCATTTAGACAAATGCATAATGGCATGAAACCACTGTCAAATAGTGTCCAGACAGAGTAGTTTACTGCTCTGAGAATCCTCAGTGTTCTGTCTGTTCCTTCCTCCCTCCCTGCTAACCTCTGGCAACCACTGATCTTTTCCCTGTCTTCACAGTTCCACCCTTGTAACCCAGTGTAACCCAGTTTGAATCATAACACTATGTAACCTTTTCAGAGTAGCTTCTGTCCCTTAGTAATATGCATTAAAGATTCCTGTGTGTTTTCTCATGGCTTGATAATGCATTTCTTCTTACCACGGATCCATCCCACTGCCTGGATGGATCACAGTTTATTCATTTACCCACTGAAATACCAGTTAGTTGCTTCCAAGTTTTTGGTAATTATGAATAAAGCTGTTTTAAACATCCATGTGAGCAGGTTTTGTGTGGACATAAATTTTCTGCTCTTTTGAGTAAATACTGAAGAGCCAGAGAAGTTATTTTTTGAAATACACTTCATGTTGGTGTTGTCAAGACAACGATAAAAGAATGCTAAAACTTCTGGGTGGAATCACGAGGAGGAAGAAGACGTTTGCACAGTCTCAAAGAAGGCTTCTGCTAGAGTGCTCATTAAACACGAAGGAAGAAAAGGAAGTTTACGGAGGAGAGCAAGAAGTGACCACCATATGAGAAAAAATGTAATAAAACAACAATAAAGCAATCAGAGGCTGTGCCCAAATTTATGTAGCATTTCTCACTAAAGGCATAACCTGAATACCATCATGATCACACAAACTGAATCTGGACAGTCTTCTACAAAATTACCAATCTCTATTCCTCGAAGAAAAGCAGAGGAACTGGTCCAGATAAAAGAAAGTTAGGGAAAGAGATACATATGCAACAATTAAATGTAATGCATGATTCTGGATTAGACACTAAATCAAGAAAAACAAAGCCATGCTGACACGCATTATTTAGCCAAGAAGCAAAATTGAAATTTAGACTGTAAATAAGAGAATGCTATTGTATCAACATTAAATTTGCTGAATTTGACATCTGCGGTGTCATTTTATGAGAAACCGTCCTTGTCCTTAGAAAATACACAGTGAAATATTTAGGAGAAATGTAGAGTAACATATGCAAATTTCTTTCAAAAATTTTAGAATAATAATGTATGCAGAGAGAGAGAAGGAATATTCCTAAGTTTAGATCAGCTTCTAATATTTTTTTTTTACATATACATGTGTTTATTTGGTTTCCACTTTTTGCCTTTACACAATCAAAAAGGCTTAAAATTTAATAACAACAACAATGTTTAAGATAAGGACTGGAAACAAAAGCCTCATAAAGAACGAACCTACATAAATACATTCAGAAAAGAAATCAGACGATTGCTATAATGAAATATTGAGTAATAATGATAAAAACGCAAAAAAAAAAACATTCACCTTGTCAAATAAGAGTGTGTCTGTTATAGAATGCTTTGACACTGAGGTTCAGTATGGAGTCATCAGTTAATTTTTTTTTTTTCCAAAGTCTCAAAAAATAGACAACTGATGTTTATAAATAAAAATAAAAGACAATTTCAAAGAACAGATCACGCCAAATCTTATAGACAACAGAAAAAGGAGAAATACTTCAAAATAATTCTCCTTCATCTGAATACACCTGATATTAAAATTGGAAAAAATATATTACTATAAAGGGAAATTACAAACATATTTCACTTATAAATTAGGATGCAATATCCTAAACAAAAAAAGAAAACAGTGACTAATTCTTACATAAATTGGATTTAATTTTGACCACAGTACACTACTTAAACATTAATTTTTAATTCAACTTGTTAATATGTTGTTTAGGATCATCTTCTAATATTTTATCTTTTATGCTTTCAATGTCATGAAAATATCTTTGAGTTCCTTTTTACTAACATTGAATTTAATGTTCAATGTTTGCAGGCACCTAGGATAATTTTATCCTTTTTCCTATAACCATTTTCTTCATTTATGTTGATGAGTTCATCTTCCCTAAGATCATCTGGTTGTTATGTCTAGAATCTCTTGAACAAGGGAGGTTTCAACTTTCCCACACTCAGATGTTTCTTCTGTAACTCCATTTATGTATTCAAGTGAATTCTACCTCCAGTGTTTATGGGTCAACTCCTTTCTTTGATTACTACTGTTTTAAGTCACATTTATTACTGGGAGATAAAAAGATAATAAAACTCTTCCTGTGTTGTTTGTGTGAGAAATAACAGATGTGCAGAGGCCAATGGCTGGCAGACTTTGAGAGAGTAATGTGATTCCAGTGCAGACCTGTTTGCTATTTGGCGATTATTGTATCAAGATCTAGCAGCAAACTGTGTATTTTATAAACCACTCCCAGTTAATATTAGAAATACAAATCTATATCTATCTCTTTACCTATATTCAAGCTTTGATTCTTTGAGAGTTATTTTATCTATCTCAAGCCAGAAAAGGAACAGTAAACACTATTCTACCCTCTACCAGATGTCATTAGTTTCTAATAAAACTGATTATATCTGCAGATACAAACGAGCTTTAAAGCATAGTAAAAAAGCAATATAATTGACAGACTGGAGAGTGCCTAAAGATTTCCTGCCAGATATTATTGAAAGAGAATACATGGGAAGCTAATTTATTAGCCTACTTTTTAAGGACCTTTGACTTATGAAACACGAGAATTTTGTAAAATGCTGTTCTTAGACGTGATTTTTGAGCTGTGTTAGTTGCCTAAGGATAATCATTTTGAGCAAAGTCATAAATAAACTTATTCCAAAAGATGAAAACTTGTGTTAATTGGGTCCACAGTTCACCATATATATATATATATATATATATATATATATATATATATTTTTTTTTTTTTTTTTTTTTTTGCAATCCTGATCTCTTAAATCACCAGTTACTTGATAAGGGAACCTAACCTAAGAACAAATGCCCTGATTTCTATATGCCCTGAAGAATATCTGCAATATTTAATTTGTCAAAATTTTAATTTTATATTCTCTTGGAATCTTAGATTTTATTTTTAATCCATTTAAGGGCAAGTCTGTTTTTGCAGCACCCCTGGGATCTGTCCAACTTCCTATTATGGATAAACCATTTATCCTCATTCTTCAGGGACAGAATGTCTTTGGAAAAAAATTCCGTCAGTCTAATGGGAACTACCCACATGGCACCAGTAATCTATCTTCCTGCAAGACCACAGAAGAAAGCTACGATGCTCATAGATCACAATTGTGATAACAGGTAATGCAATATTTCTCTATCAGCCCCCTTCAATGTTGTATAGGCACAAAATAAGCCTCACTCTTGAGTATGTTTCTAAAATTAAACGAAACAATTTAAAACTGAAAGAACAGCATATCAGCCAGTTTACACATTAACAGAAAGCATTTTATAGAAGAAAGGCTTTACTGCCCCTTGATAGGAGGATACCAGGCCCTTAATTTGTTTAATAAATCTTTCATGTGCCTATTATGTGAATCCTTAAGAAGATAATATCAGGGAAATGAAAATGGGAAACTGAAGCAATTGCCCCTGAAAAAAGTACAACTTTGAGTTGTTAATCATTTCATCAATAGTTAGGTCAATTATTGCAAAGGTTCAGCAAACACAAGGGTAGAGAAGGCACTGTTTATTGACTAAACAAATGTGTTGCATTCCAATGCACTACAATTCCTTCATGTAGATAGGTGTCATCGAGAATGACGAAATACAAATTGCTTCTGAATTATCATCAAATGCATATCAGCTCCTCACTGCCATATGAGCTCTGACTCATTGGACAGCAGAACTACAAGTACTAGGAAGGGAAGAGTATGTGATACACACTTAGGCATAAAAGAAAACCACATATTTTAGAATGGTAAAGACTACTGACACAAGAAATGTAGGAGTGAAAGCTTTGATGGGGAAGGGGCCATAGTTATTGAGCTTGACCCATGCCTGGGGGAGATGGAACTATCATCAGAAAATGCATTCAGAAAGAAGAAATCTTGAACAAAAAGAAAAAAACTAGAGGCATAGTAATACCTGACTTCAAAATACAGGTGGTCCATGGTTCAAACTAGGATTTTTTGACTTTATAGTGGTGCAAAGTGATCACACGTTCAGTAGAAACTGTACTTCAAGAACACCTAAAATCATTGTTTTTACTTTCAGTACAGTATTTAATAAATTGCATAAAATATTCAACACTTTATTACAAAACAGGCACCATGTGTTAGATGAGTTTGCCCACCTGTAGACTATTGGAAGTGTTCTGAGCTCCTTTTGTGTAGGCTAAGCTAAGCTATGATGTTGAGTAGATAGGTTGAATTGCCAGCATGCTAACTTATTTTCCTGAAGATTGATAAATAAATAGAAAATAAACACATATTTAATCTTGCCTTTCATGTATAGACTGCACCTAAATAGTTGATAAAAGAATATTCTTTATTGAAAAATCACAACTAATACAAGTATAAGAAATGGTACAATTTTAAAAATCACTATATTGAAAGCTCAAATGATATTTTACACCTAGGTCATTGTTATTGGTAACTGCTAAAGACATGCAAGAAAAAATTGCTTGGGAAGGTAAATGATGTTATCAGGTGTAATGCATTTTCTACTTGCAATGGGCTCATCAAGACATAATCCCATTATAAATCTGGGTACATCTGTAAGATACATGCACAGATAAACATACACAGAGAAAATAAATGGTATTAATATTGTTAGAGAACTAGTGTAAGAGAAACAAGATAAAAATAGAAAATCAAGAGTTAAGCAGAAACCCTTTAATGTTAAATTTAAATTGCAATTTTATGTATGATTTCTTGACATGCCTTTTCTTAAAGTATGTTTTGCAGCAGTATTCCCTACAAAATTCAAACAATAATAAATCAGGGGCAGTAAAAACCTGATACCAATATTGCAGACTCAAAATATTATCATTTCCCACTAAAATGCACTAACTCCTTGGAAAAATGACCTTTTCAGGACTGGGGAAAGAAATGTGTAAGACTACCCTGGAGCATCTTCACAGAGAACAGGGGAATTCTGAAAGACAGTGGGCATGCTGCTCCAATCTATGCTGGGAAAGTAAACCAGGCAAATCATGGAAGTATTCAAGTATTGAGGCTGATGGAAAAGGGCTGGAAAAGGTTAAATACAGGATCATTTTGGTATCAAGAGGATAATGAGAGCAATGGACTAAAATATATATAAAAAACAGTAATACTACTTAAAAAAATCACTTACTGGTCACTCTTGGAAGGCTGCCAGCATACCAACCTTTTTCCCTAAAGATTGATAAATAAGTAGAACATAAAACATATTTATCTGCCTTTCCTACATAGACTATAACTTATAGGTGATAAAAGAACGTCCTTCTTCATTGAAGACTCATCCCTAATAAAAGTACAAGAAATGATAGAATAAAAGCATCATTATTTTGAAAATCCTGACAAAATTTTATACACAGGCTATTTCTATTGATAACTGCTGAAATCATTCAAGGAAAAATTGTGTGTAAATGAAATTATCAGGCTTATAATACTAGAATCTTTCAATCTTTGTATTACTAAAAGTAATGTCTTCTGGTGTGATGCAATAATAAATATACAGGTCTACCTATGAATTATTCCAGCTTCCTCTTCCTCTTCACCAAAAATATAAAATAAAAAAGAAAGAAAAGAACCTGAATCTAATCAAGCCTCTATGAGTTTATAGTAAATAAATGGTATAAAGGAACAAATTAAAAAACACATGAGCTCACCATCTGCAAATTGCAGAATGAGACAAATTTTACCTAACAATTGGCTATTTTCTTCAATAAATAATTGGCATTTTAAAGAGGACGGGAAACTGTTATGATTTAAAGCATATATAATTCACATTGCAAGAGCTTGTTTGCATCTTGATATTGAAAAACAAACTATAAAGGCGTTTTTGAAACCAGCAGATTTTTTGAACATAGACTAGCTATTAGGTGAATTTAAAGAATTATTCTTAATCTTACTGGATTAAAAATATGGTTGTATTATTACCAAAAACCCTTTATCTGTTAGGGACACTAAATTATTTGTGAATTAGAAGACAGGATGTGTAGAATTTTATTTTAAATAATCCTGCAAAAAGAAAAAAATGTAGGAATTGAACCAAGAATGATAAAATATCAATAATTTGTAGTAGTTGTAGCTGGATGAGTCTGTGGAGGTTTGTTGTACCATCCTCTTTACTTTAATGTATATTTGAGTGTTTCCCTTTATATACACATTAAAAAAAAACTTAAACTTTTTTATACAACCTAAAAATATTGTTGGAAAAAATAATTCTATCAACTTTTCAATTTTGTACAGCTTTGGAATCTTACACATTCAAAGCGGCTTCAAGTGTGGGTTGAATATAGATGTCTTGCCAACAGTTTAATTAGTTGTAAAATTGGCATGATTTAAAGGAATGCTGGTACCATGGTGGTATAAAGGTCTATGTTCCAATATTTTACACATAGCAGCAATAAGCCAGCTCAATGGTTCTCAAGCTTTTGACCCCTTTCATTCTTAAAAAATTATAGAAGATCTTTACGATCTTTCTCCTGTGGGTTATGATTATACTTATTCTATATTTATTTATTTTGTTTACGTCTTAATTTTTATTACTCAAAAAAGCTTCATTTTCTTATTTAGCCTTCTGACTCTGTGCTTATGCCTTCAACACTTTCATGATTTTCTGCTCCTCAATAAGGAAGGCACACTTGATCCTGTCACAGACACATTTAGCACACATGCAACCACCATAGGCCCTGTTGACATGTTTTTTTGTTTTAGACAACCTCGTAAGAACTTTAGGTCTCACAGCGCGAACCCCCTCAAAGTCTACCTGGGCACACGCCACATGCAGATTTGGGTGCTTTCTCAACCTTCTTGATATAAAGTTAAACAATTCTGTTACCAGGGGGTTAGAACAGCCCGGTTTTGTTAGAGGCTACAAACAAAGCCTACAACAGTGTGTCAAATACTGCACCATTCTGAGTGCCTGTAGACAGCATCCCCAGAAGAACTTATTCTTTATTTAAAAAGTAGAAAATTACATTTATTTAAAAATAACCAGGACACATTCATTGTATCAATAATTTGTATTAGTTGTAGCTACATACGTCCATGGACATTCGTTGCTGTATCTTATGTTTTCAAAAAAGATCTGTTTTATAAAAATTATTATATTTTTAAAATGACGGAGACAAG
Organism: Loris lydekkerianus; assembly: GCA_963574355.1. Classification (NCBI taxonomy): domain Eukaryota; kingdom Metazoa; phylum Chordata; class Mammalia; order Primates; family Lorisidae; genus Loris; species Loris lydekkerianus. The sequence goes on from CAUYPK010009592.1 coordinate 22,426, forward strand.
TTTTTCTGATGTTTGGCTTAATACACTCTCATATTAGTCACTATACACAGTCTGTTACAATATATTGTTTTGCTTAAAGTAGATAATTAAGCTGCACATAGATATATGTATAGTTTGATGAGAGAAGATTAATTTGGCAGCCTTTTAGAATTTTGTGGGAAGCCTCTTGGTACTGTATCAAAACTAGACAGACCATAGTTTCTTAAAGATTAATCATAGTGTAAAATTAATTAACTTTCTATACCAATAAAATCCATTGATCTCTCTTGTACTTGGTATGGTTCTTTTACTGATGCCTAATTTTGTTATATCACGCATTGGCCATTTGGAAAATATTATTCATTAAGTTATATATATCTTCCATTGGTGACACATTTTATTCTATGATATTAAAAATCACACTTCATATAGCTACAAATCTCATCAGAAAAGTGTTAAGTGTTAGAAAACTGACGAGCTCTAAGTAGCAGATTCAAATATTCCAAGATTCTAATTTTCACTTGAACTCACAAATTTTATCATTAGCAACAAATATTGGTCAATTGTTTTCCTTAAAATAACAGGCTTATCTTGTATATTTTTAGTAAAATGTGTACTAAATACCCACCTGTAAATAACCATAGCTGGCATGTCATTTGGTTTTTCAATAAAATGATGTTCCATGCAGAAGCTTGGAACTCAAATCTCAAAAAGTTATAAATGCTTTGTTGCAGACAATCACTATATTTTTGTATGCACCAGAAGTGTGTTATATGTACATCACATTTAATCAAGTCAAATATTAAAAATATCAACTAACAAGTTGAAATTTAATGAAATCAGTAACTTTTACTGCTTCATTTAGTGCATTCTTAAGTATAACTGGAAATCTATTAGTGGGAAGAATTTTTATTACTGTATGACAGAAAAGGATATAATGGTTAGTAGTATATTCTAGTAACACTGCTTTGATTTTTGATAAAGTGCCAGTGCTTTTACCTAGCATCAATGTCAATAGTCAGCACAACAAAAAGGCAAATAACACTGATGAAAATCGTCTTCACCCAGTGTATCTCTGAAATGGTCTTGGAGACCTCCATATGTCTGTAGACCTTCCTATGAAAACCAACAGTCAATCTTGAACATATGATTCCGTTCCCCCGCATATGAGGTCTGACAATTAAGTATGTGAACTTTCCACTGTGTGAGTACATTGGCAGCACTATACAATCATCTCAGTAAGGTTTCATACCTTGGTTTTTCACCATTTCACAGCTGTGTTTATGTTGATGTGTGGTGGTGTCTTGTTGAGTGGCATTCATAATCGTCATTGTGTGCTTTTCTGTACCATCTCAAGGATGCCAGAGCTTGAATCAAAGCAGAGAACAAACATTACATTTCTTGTTAAACTTGGCAGGAGTGGAAATGAAATCAGGGTCATGCTAGTCCGAGTTTATGGGGATAACTCCATGAAAAAAAATGGCAGTGTATAAAAGCATTAAACATTTTTCAGGTGGGAGAGAAAGCCTAACAGATGAAGAGAGGTCAGGGTGACCATTAATGAACAGAACTGATGAAAACACTGTAAATTCATTGAATTGTGTGTAACAATTGTTGACCAACTGTGAGAAGTATAGAAAACCAAGTAAAAAATGATAGATAAATAGGAAAATCAACTGGGCATGAGAAAGGTGTGTGCAAAAATAGCCCTGAAGGAACTCACCAATGAACAAAAGCAAAGGAAAGTCCAACCTTGCCAAGACCTTTTGGAGAAGCAAGTGATGTTTTGGATCTTGGTATCACTGGTGATGAAAAATAAGTGTACCAATCTGATCCTGAAACAAAGTGTCAAAGTGCACAATGGAGGTCAGCCAATTCTCCACAACCAAAATGTTCTGTCAGTTGAAATCGGTAGTCATAATAATGTTGCTAAACTTTTTTTTTTTCTTTTATTTATTTATTTATTTACTTATTTATTTATTTTTTATTATAGATAAAAATATGCACCATAGATGTGGCCCAACCCATCACCCTCCCTCCACCCAAACCTCCCCCCTCCCTTCCCCTTCCTTGGTCCTTTCCTCATAGTCTTGTGGTATAGTTGGGTTATAG
>CAUYPK010009593.1:0-22895 GCA_963574355.1 Loris lydekkerianus
CTCCGTGGGGCCCATAGCCAAACACTATTACCTCTGTTTGGCTCAGTGGCTCATTCTGGGGCCCTGAACAATGCTTAAAGTCCTCCACACTCTTGCCCAAGTTCTCCCAAGGTAGTTCAACTGAGTGCCAAGTCCAAAAAAAAAACACAAAACAGCTCATAGGTAAGGTCTTCCCAGTTTGCAATCTCACTGCTGCTGTACTTACAGCTGCCAGCAGAATCAGACTGAATAAACAATGCAAACACTTGCCAGTTCTCCACTGCTTTTGCCCTCCTCATGGAGTCCAGAAGTCTCATACTGACTCTCTGTGTCCCCAAAGGGATGTTTCCAGACAGATTGAACTAGACAGAGATGCCTGGAGTCTTGTCTTCCCAGACTCACCGTGCCCAGTCATAAGGAAGCTATTACTGGGCCACCGTCTTGCTCCTCCCTCCTGTTTAGTTGAGTTTTTAGTAGTGAAACTTAAAAATTTTCTTCTCAGATTATTTCATGCCCATTCCTTAGGGTGGGGATTGCATTTAATAACATAAAGTTATAATACTCTAATTTGAATTTATGCTAGCTTATCCTTAATAATATACAAAAGTTCTGCGCCTTTAAAGCCCTGCCCCCACCTGTTTTCCCTCAGTTGTTACTGTCTTAAAATTACATCTTTATATATTTGTGCCCCCAAACCTAAATTAATACATAATTTAAAAATATATAATTAAAATGCATTAATCTCTTAAATCATGTCAAAAATAAGATGTGGGGTGATAAACTACAGATCACATTTGGCAATTTATAAGTAAACAGGATTCCTAAATTAAGCCACTTTGGAGAGGTCTTGTGATTTGTGGTGACATCCTGTTCCTATGTAAAGAATCATATCTGAGTTCCTCAAATTGTTGGTATACTGATTAATGCATAACCTACAAACATTGCAAAGGATGCTGACTTGTTTCTGAATCATGCCTGTTTTACTGATTGTCTTGCACATAGATATTTTAGCCTATTTATTACAACCTATAGCTAATGTGTGTAATCTCTACCTTGTACCCACCAGTGAAAAAGGACAACTCTTATATAAGGAGTCCCCTTCCCTTCCGAAGTGTCTTAAAAGCCTTTCAACTTGTAATGGGCTCTGGAACAATTTATCAGATTATTTCTGCCTCAAGTGCCTTAACTTTGGTCAATAGGAATTAAGGACTAAAGTTACAATAGTACTAGAAACTAGATTTTAGACTAATAATTTTTATGATGCATTAATCTCAACTCATGTAAGAAACAAAAAGTAGGAGTTACAAACCATTTCTACATAATCACAAGGTGGCAGGGTTAAATGGTGGCACTCAACCGCCAAAAGCAAAGTGGTGTAGTTACTGTAATGAACAGCAAAATCAAATCAGCAATTGTAATAGTTTGGCTTGTGCAAGCCTATGGTATTGGCTACTTAATTATGGTGTTCTTTAGAAGTAAAATAGATAGGAAGCCTACCAAATCCTCACTTGATCTTATATATATCTTCAATCTATAATAGACTGAGTGTTTATGTTTATCTTCAAAATTCATATGTTAAAATTCTAACCAATAAGGTATGAGGAGGTGTATCCTTTGGGAGATGATTAAGTCATGAGAGCAGGGATTAGTGTCCTTATGAAAAAGATCCCAGATGGATCCCAATCCCCTCTGTCCTGTGAGGTTACAATAAGAGGCCACTCTATTGGGAGGAGTCCCTCATAGAAACTGAATCTGTTATTGCCTTAATCTTTGGCTTCCAAGCCTCCATAACAGTGAGAAATAGATTTCTATTGTTTCTAAGCCACCCCAAATATGGCATTTTGTTGTAGCAGCAGGCCTAAGACACTAACTGTTAATAACAAACTATTTTTTCAATGGTAATTATCTCTTGATGTTGTCTTCACCACATCTGAATAATACTAAAACCTAGATTTTAAAACATTTGTTCTTTAGTAAAGTTTTATGATAATCATCTTAAGTTTTAATTTTTTAAGTATTTTATACTGCTTGGGGTTCATAGAGCTTTTTGAAATTATATCATGATATCTTTTGTCAGTGTAATTGTGTAATTGTTCTTCTCATTCTTCAGTGTGTCTGTACACTTTGCCAATTGACTTCACAATTTCTCCCATTAGAGACAGAGTGTACTTACCTGCCCCTTAACTTTGAACTTAGCTACATAACTTGCTTTAGCCAATGGGACATTAGTAGACACGATTCAAGCAGCTTGTCCTTTTGCACCCTTTTGCACTTCTGCCATTGCTATGAGAAACAAGACATGTCCTGGATAGCCTACTATACCAACCTGCAACTTGGAGTCAAGTGAAGTTCAATCCCACTAAGCATAGAACATAGAAGGTAGTTAATGCATAGAACATAGAAGGTAGTTAATGTCTGTTAAATGAATAAATAAGTGAGTGAAAAAATGAAATTAGACTGGAAAAGGAAAAAAAAAAAGATTCTGGATCTGTACCTGTTTTCTTACTATCCCTGCATTAGTGGGCAGTTCGGGTAGTGTGAAAACAATGTGAAAAACTATAAAGTCTTGTCTTTATCTATAAGATTAGCATGGCCTCAATGTGACGAATGTTCTTGAGCTCAACATGAAAAGTATTTTCTTTATCTGAAAAAAGGATGAAAGTTCATATTTCTTCCTGAATAACATTGATTTAGTAATTGCCAAGTACACTCACAAGTTGTGAAAGCAGGAAATGCCCTGCCTATTATAGGCACACAATTTTCACACAATTTGGGCAGGGCAGGGAACTGAGCAGAGGAGGTTGTAGAATGAAGGATTTCTCCTGCCTTACATATGGCCAAGGCTTGAACTCACTTGTTAAAAGGATTAAAGGTTCATATTTGGTTCATATTTGTTTCTGGATCATGTACTATTAGACTAATTACCAAGGAAGGTAGACAATTTAGAAAGCAGGAAATATATCATTGCTTTACAGCAAAGAGTTACAATCTGAAATCTCTATTCCCTAAAGTCATGTAAGATATACCTGGCTTGCACAGGACAGGCCTAAAGTTTCACTGTCCCTATACCTCTTCCCACACCCTTAGTCCCCTAGGCAGCACTAGCATAACCTAGCCCCTTTCCTTTGATGGAAGATCTGAGCATTTGAAAGAATGTCTTCCAGGTTTTGTGAGCATTTTTAATAGGGCATGGGAGAAAGAGAACTATGGTAGCAATTGGGTAGTCAAATTGAAAGGGTCACGGGACATTCATTGGTACAGTGGACTTTTTACAACATCAGAGGCAAGTCAAGCCCTCATCTAAAATTATCATGCTAGATTTCTAAGCAACTGGATTGAGGGTTTGCTCAGTTCTAGGTATGGCCATGCCCCAGTCCATGAGAGGAGGCAAGTCTTTATTGATTTGCCTAGATCTTATGATTTTAAATGGAAAATAATCAAATGTGGAGAAAATTGGGGGATTATCCCAAACTGCTATTATCATTGCACCTATTCTTTTTTTCTTTATTTTTTAACTAAGTACCAGACATTGTGCTAACCAGGGGATTTATAAATGAATTAAGATATAGTACCCAGAAACAAACCTTTAGGGCAAATTCAAAATAAGCAGGTGGAAATGTGAGATTTATTCAAGAAAAGGGCAGATTCTAAAGGCAGATAGTTGGGCAAATTACTAACTTCTCCAAGGCTCAGTTGGCCCATATGTAAAATGGACATCACAATAATTACTTGCCCCATAAAGTTGTTTCAGTAATCAATGGAGTTAAATTAATATTTGTAGAGCATACAGGGGAGTATGATCTTTTGGTTTCTCTGCACCACCTTGGAAGAAGAAGAGTTGTCTTGGGCTACACATTAAATACATAAACACTAATGATATATATTTTTTCTAATGAGCAACAACAAAAAAGAAAAGGTTTGTGCATAATTTTCATGATTTCTGCCACCACAGATAAGCAAAAAATTCCTCACATAATCTACATGCTGCCATAGGCCTTGAGTTGGATACCCCTGCAATGCCTGACAGGTCCTAACTACTTAACAAATGTTAATTATCATTAGTCACTCTCTGAATCATCTGTTTCACTGTTTGGCTTATTATGCATAAATTTGCATTGCTAATGAGATCAGCAGAAATTAACATTTCATTTGCTTTAGTTGGAAACCTTTTGGGTATAGTGGAGCCTCCTTTGTGACTCGCTATCATGATCTTTTCCTCATATTCTATTATTTATGTAATATTTTTCTTAAAATTCATCTTTTTCTTATTTAAATAGATTGGGCTTTTTTCTAGACAATATTCATAAATTCTTCATTTTGATGTACTAGGAGCATTTTTTAACTGAAATGAATATAAACTAATTGACATAAGCTTAAAAATAAAAATGTCCATCCAGGGAATCACCTGACAATCATCTCATAACCATAGCCTCTGGAAGTTTCTAGGTTCTTTAGGGGTTTTGTCTGATCTAAATAGTTTTCTGATGTATGAATACCCTCTGATGTATGTAAGAACCCTCACAAATGATTCCTTAGTTTCTCTACTTAAGAAGAGGAAGTGGAGAGAAGAGATTTGATTAAGGGAAGAGACATATCCTTGCTCTCTGAGAAGCCTTTTTGATTTTGAAGGGCTCTTTCTGTTAGAAGTTTTCCTTGGGCAGTGCCTGTGGCTCAGTGCATAGGGTGCCTGCCCCATATACCGAGGGTGGTGGGTTTGAACCCCGTCCCGGCCAAATTGCAGCAAAAAGTAGCCAGGTGTTGTGGTGGGCACCTGTAGTCCCAGCTCCTTGGGAGGCTGAGGCAAGAGGATCTGGAGGTTGCTGTGAGCTATGACAGCACAGCACTCTATCGAGGGTGATAAAGTGAGACTCTGTCTCAAAATAAATAAATAAATAAAAAGAAGTTTTTCTTGATGCTCCCTTAACCAAAACCAACTCAAAGTATCTCAGTTTCAAACTCAGGGAGAGAATTAACTGGACTAGATTTGGTCAACCATGGCTAGGGCGTGATTTGCTGGTGAAAAGGTGAGCCACTTAAGTCCTCTGAGCAGTGTTCCTGAGGAAGTTATTGGTTTGTGAACTGGGCAAACAGTTTAAATATAATACCCTTTAGCCACTACTCCTTCCACCCCTGCAAATATATCCAAGTCTTCTTTCAGGTCAAATGTCCTGGTTTATTGTATAACATGATAGCAAATCCTCTTATCACCCTAACAGTTAATTTGGGGGCATGTTCAAGTTTGTCCAAGTACTCCAGGTATGGTCTGCTAGCTCCATGTCAACAGAAAAATCACTGCACTTGTTATTGAGGCAATACAGGGTTTTTGGTTTTTTTAGGGTTTTGGTGTTAACTCTAGACAGATCATATTTCTTTAGTTGCTTTATTGTTATAGTCCACCAAAGCCCTGAGATTTGTTATTGCTGGTTACTTACAGTCTTCCATTGTTCATTCTAGCAATGTCCAATCCCTAGACTGGTCACTGGTACAGACCCAAGATAATGGTCTTATAGTCTAGGGGAAAAAATGAGAAAAGTGAGGATAATGCCAGATACATGAATGAGTATAAGGTGGCCAACTATCCCCTTTTGGGCAATACCAACCTTTATTATGATATTTTTCTATTTCTACTGGATTGGTAAAAGAGATGTTTGCAGCCCATGTCAGTCTTCCAAATCTAACAACAGCAACAAAAAAGTATAGTTCTGTGGAATCCAGAAATATGAAAACAAAAAATTATCTGTAATTAACAAAATTATATCTCAGTTATTTAAAGGGCCATTAGCAGTGTGTGTTTATCATCTGAATGAGCACCTTCATGACATCCAGAAAGAAGGCCTGTGGGCCTCAAGATTTCTTTCTTTGCTGTGGCTAAGAATACATATTGGGACCTTCCCTACCTCAAGAATAAGATTTCTTCAAGATAGGGAGAATCCTTCTCTCAGAGCTAAAAGGAAAGGAAGATTAAAGGAATTAATCCACTGGTCTCTTCAAAGCAGTTAGTTTTTCAGGAAAAAAATTCCAATTTTCCTTGAGGTAACCTGATTCACTGCCTCATTAGCCTAGATTTCCTGTATTTCAACAAAGACTCCTTCATTAAGCAATAACTGATTTTGTGTCTGTTATAGCATCTGTGTCTGACATTAGACAGACTTACTAACTGTTCATGACCACATCCTGCCCTACCAGCTTCTCTTTCCCTCTAGAAATCCCAATTTTCTCCGTGAGTCAGTCCTGACATCTGCAATCTCTGATACTCACATCCTATTCTCTACATATTTTTCCTCAGATTTGAATGTCGTGACACTCTTCATTCATTCTTTAATCCACATATTGAATATTTTCTGTGTGGCAGGATTGGGGGAGGTTTGAAGACATAGATCAATTGTCTTGACTTTTTAAGAAGTGCCTGGTCTACTGGGGAAAAGAAATACAAAGCAGAGTGTTTTAATAGTGATGTTCAAACTGGGTCTGGGATTCCAGTACCCACATTGATATTTCTGCTGAAACCAAGGAATACCACTTCACTTGTCTCACACCAAACAAAAGAACGGAAGTGAATTATTATGATCTGGAAGTCTTAAGGAAAGACTGGAAATGTTTTGCAATATTTCAAAAGCGTAAATTGAGTCTCTGCTCCTTGCTCCCAGCAAAACAGTGGTCCCTATACTTTTGCTGTAAGGTGAGATACTCTTATCTCTCAAACTAGTCTTTTAAGGGATTTGCATCAGGGTAGTCTGGGCTTCAAAAATAGATAAATTCTAAAAGTCAGAAACCTTGAAGGATTCTCAAAGTACCTAGTTGGAGCACTCATCTATTGCCACAATAGTGCTATATAACAACGCATGCCAAAACTCAGTAGCTCAAAACAACCATTTATTTCAAGTCTGTGGGTGAATGGGCTGATCTTGGCAGTGGTTCTGTTATGGCTGGGGACTCACTTACCTATCTGTTGGTGATTGACAGGCTAATCTAGGATGCCCGTGGGTGGGGAGAATGGCTCTGCTCCGTGTCTCTCATCCTTCAACTGGCACCTCATGCTCTGAAGTGTTCCCATGATGAAGGCAGAGGAGCAAGAGAAAGAGTAGAAATGAGCAAGACCTAGGCTGAGGACCAGTACACAGACACAAGTCACAGGCCAGCCTCAAGAAACAAGCAAACAGACTCCACCTCCTGGTAAGAGGAGCTATAAAATCATATCCCAAAAGGCATGAGCATAGGAAAGCAGAACAGAGCCTGCTGTTTTTTTTTTTCCTGTCCTTGGTCAGGACTGGGTTTGAACCCACCACCTCCAGCATATGGGGCCGGCGCCCTACCCCTTTGAGCCAAGACACCATCCAAACAGAGTCTATTTTATTATCAATATATCACACCAGACTCCCAGATTTGTTAAAGAAATAATGGCCTTTTCATACTCAATGCTGTGACAGAGAGGAAGAGTGGCTAAAGCCACACTAAGATCAGTGATGGGAAGGCATCACACATACTGAAAAGCATCCAGCAACCCAGAGAAGAGAGCAAAGCATTGTTAATGGTTGGTGGGCATCTGTGTAGTATCTGTGTCTGACATCTGATGAAATATCTTAGCGGGCACCTTGAGAAAACCAGGAGTACTCAGGAAGAAAGACAATAAACATGGTGGTCATTAAGCTTTTGATTTTTCACATTGAGGGGAAGAAAACTAAGCATGTCACTTAAACCATCTCTTTCCAAATCATCACATTATTGCTGTGCATAAAAACACGTGAGGGGCTCCTCTGGGACAGTCTTTGGTTCTGATAGAGGTATTCTAAGGACTGCTGCTGAGATGGACTTGCTCTTTTCATCAACACCTGGGTTGTGTTCTTTATATTAAAAATTTGAGATTTAGGCTCTCACTTATAAAGTTTGTACATCACTTTCTTTGCAGTAACTTTCTATCTCAACGGTATCCGTAATACTGCTTTCACAATTCTGCATACCATAGCCACTATCCACCTGAATGTTAGTGCTTTCACATGGAATGACACAGTTTTCAGCAAGAGACAACATACACATTAAGTTAGAGTTTTCCATCCTGAAGGAAAGTCCGCTCATGAAATCAGTCATGGGTAAACTCCTGTTTTCAACCAGCCCCTTGATCCAAGTGCTCTCATCTCCTAGCTCTATAGGATCAACCATATCCACAGTGTTATTCTCCTTCTTGCTTTCAACATCCTGCAGTGATGCTTCTCAGAAGCACTGGACTGATTTTGTGTAATAGACATGGCAGTCACAACTAAACGTGTGCCATGTGTAGAAGCATCACTATTCAATTGCCGTAGGTGTATTTCAGCAGCACCCATGCCTGCTGATGAAACATCTGTGGAAGAAATGTTCTCTTTACCTTCTATATCTTCATTGTGAGTCTCAAGAGTAAAGGGTATGTGAATCAGTGAGGTCTCGTACTGAGTACCACCGCTACACATCTCGAGTCTCATAGGAGACCAATTTTTAATCGGTGAGCAGCCATCTATATAAGGACTTCTGATATACTTACTAGTTATTCCATTAGAATTTGTTCCAGATGAAGCATCAGGAGAATGAAAAGTAAACTTCCTTTGTTCTGAGAGTGGGGTTTTCCTATGTGAAATGCAACTGGCGAGAAAGCAGGTGAAGAAACAGGTGAAGGGTTGGTTATACTTCACACTGTATTTTTTTGCACTAGCCTTAATAGGGCTAGAAGAAAACTGCCCTTACCCTGGTGTCTGTACAGGGCTCCTACACTGTACAGGAGATAAATCTATTGAATAATAAACTTCAACTGAGGCCTGAGCACCGCTATGAGGACTTCTGGGAGAAGATGAAGGTAAAGATTCAGAGATGCTTCTGTTTCCATCAAAAAAGAGCTTTCTTCTGAGACATGAGCTGAAGTTTCCAGGAGACTGATCTGCAAATTCATCAGCTCTAAAATAGTCACCTAATATTTTCTCTAGATTAAAATACACAGGAAGAGACAGTAATGTCTAACAAACAGCACTGCATTTCTCAGAATGAATGCTCAACTTTTTTCCAGCTGGAGAATCACTTTTAATGCATTTACTGCAATGGTACTCTGAAAGCTGTTTCCCTTCATGTTCAGTTCAAGGAGAAGGTACGATGACATCTTTAGTGAAAAACTCTTCAATGGCTTTTTGTCTTTTGTCTTCCACATCGTTATCTATTCCGAGTTTATGAAAAAGGACGCCCCAATACCGACTCCAGGGTGTTCCCAGGTGCCAAGCCAGCTCCCACGGTAGGCACAGACTCTTTAACTCCCCGCTTCGCGCCAGCCCAACCAGCGCCCCCTGTTATAAAATGATTTTTGATCATTTGAGTAAATACCTAGTAAGGGGATTGCAGGGTCAAATTGTAGGTCCACTTTTAGTTCCTTGAGTATTCTCTAAACTTCTTTCCAAAAAGGTTGTGTTAACTTGCATTCCCACCAGCAGTGTAGAAGCATTCCCTTCTCTCCACATCCACACCAACATCTGTAGTTTTAGGATTTTGTTATGTGGGCTAATCTTAGTGGAGTTAGATGATATCTCAAAATGGTTGTGAGATTTGTATTTCCCTGATGATTAAATATGGTGAGCATTTTTTCATTTTCATGTATTTGTAACCCATGCTCCTGTCTTCTTCAGAGATGTTTCTGTTCGAGTCTCTTGCCCACATAGAAATGCTGTGCTATTTGTTTTTTGTTGTTGTTGTTGTTATTGATTATTTTGAGCTCACTGGATTCTAGTTATCAGACCTTTGTCAGAAGCATACCCTGTGAATACCTTTTCCCGTTCTGAAGGCTGTCTGTTTGCTTTATTTACTGTGCTCCTGTCTGTGCAGCAGCTTTTAAGTTTGATCAGATCCCAGTAAAATAATTTTGGTGTTGCTTCAATTGCCTGGGGGAGCTTCTTCATAAAAAATTCTCCCAGGCCAATTTGTTCACACATTTTCCCTGCACTATCTTCTAATATGTTTATAGTTTCATGTCTTAAGTTTAGATCTTTTATCCAGTGAGAATCAATCTTTGTTAATGGTGAGAGATGGGGGTCCAGTTTCATTCTTCTACAGGTTGCCAGCCAGTTCACCAGCACCATTTGTTAAATAGGGAATCTTTTCCCCACTGAATGTTTTTAATTGGCTTGTCAAAGATCGAATAACAGTAAGTAGCTGGATTCATCTCTTGGTTCTCTATTCTGTTCCAGACATTTACATCTCTGTTTTTGTGCCAGTACTATGCTGTTTTGATCACTATTTATAATATAGTCTGAGGTCTGGTAGCGTGATTCCTCCTGCTTTGTTTTTATTTCTGAGTAGTGTGTTTACTGTTCAAGGCTTTTTCTGATTTCATATAAAATAAAGCACTATTTTTTCAAGCGCTTTAAAGTATGATGATGATGCCTTAATTGGGATTGCATTTAATCTGTAGGTTGCTTTGGGTAGTATGGACATTTTAACAATTTTGATTCTTCCCAACCGTGAGCATGGTATGTTTTTCCATTTATTAATATCTTTAGCTATTTCTTTTCTCAGAATTTCATAATTCTCTTTATAGAGATCTTTCACATCCTTTGTAGATAAATTCCCAGATATTTCATCTTCTTTGACACTACTATAAAAGACATAGAGTCCTTGACTACATTTCCAGCTTGCCTCTTGTTGGCATATACAAAAGCTACTGATTTGTAAGTATTGATCTTGTATCCTGAGATGCTGCTGTATTCCTTGATCACTTCTAAGAGCATTGTAGTTGAGTCTCTGGGGTTTTCCAGACATAAGATCATATCATCTGCAAAGAGTGAGAGTTTCATCTCCTCTGACCCCATTTGAATACCTTTCTAGCCTTGTGGCCTTTGTCCCAGCTGTTCCTCAGACTGGAACAATCTTCTCCCAGATATCTTCATCTCCTTCAAAAATGTGCTTAAATGATGCCTTCTTTGTGAGGCTTATCCTTACTTTCCTATGTTAAATTGCAACCCACTCCTTTATCCCTCTGCATTACTAACTTCTCTTACTTTCTCTACTATTTCCTGTTTCTATAGCACTTTTATTCTGACATACTATACATAATGTATTTATTATTTTAATTTTTTTCTATCTCTCCTGCCTTCCCCTATACTAGAATATGAGCTCCATGAGGCCTGGCAATTTTGTTCATGTCATTCTCTGATAAAATTTAAGTATTTAGAACAGTGCCTGGCATGTAGTTGGTGCTCAAAAAATATTGCATGAGTGATTAAATGAAGTCACAGGGCAACAATAAGATGGAACCCAGATGTGACTAACAGAGTCAGTACTGTCACACACTAGCAGGGTAGAGCATGGTGTGTTTAGACCACCTGTCACTATAAACCTTTTCCTATCCCATCCACCATTCTGGTCCTCTTCTATTGGTCACAGTATTCCAAGGCTTCCCACTCTATATGGTGAGAAAGAGTTATGGATATGTAGACATACGATCCCCTCAGGCTTTTTAGGAGCTAGAATCCCCAGGCGAGTGTGAATTGGATATGCCTCTTCTGATTATCCTAGCTGGCTGTATAAATTTATAATTTTCTATGTGAGCTGCTCTGAGCAGCTTGGCAAGCATTGCCTTAGGCAATGAGGCAGATAATTTAGCTTCTCAGTTTCCTTATTGTTAAGCAAGCAAAGAAAGGTGCACAAAAGAAGAGTTAATTAAGCACTAAAAAGATGTTTTTAATATCTCAGAGAGACAGTCTTAGGTGTGAAATGGATTGAATATTTAGTTACATCAATAGCAAAAAAATTGACAATGCTATAATAATTAAAACTTGTGTAGTATCTATTTCACAGAGTTATTATGGGATTTGAGGAGATAGTACATGTAAGGTACTTAGTATGGTGCATGGCTTAAAGTGAACAACAGTACACGAGAGCAATGTTAAAAAAAAATTCTTTTTACTAAAAGAATTCAGAAAATCATTCACCCATTAAATTATGCACTCAGAAAATGCTTACTGGAGCAAGTGTTTCTACTGAAAATACAGGTACAAATTCAAGTGGGTAAAAGTTAAGATTCCTTTGGGCAGTCATCTGGGTCAAACTGAGACATCTCTTTCCAGTACAAATTAATTCATCTTGCAGCATTTATACAGGGCCAGGTTACTCAACAACAGCTTTAAGTCAGGAGAAAATTGCAGGAGAGAGTTAGTGATACCTGATAATGGCATTTTTAGGGTTAAACTTTAGATCTCTCTGTCCTGACTGATTCCAAGGCTTTTAGATTAGCTCTTTTATTAATAGAAGACCAACCTGTTTAAAGATTGTTTAAAATCTTGGTTTTCATGGAGTTGGAGGAGAATGAGAAAAAGAGCTGCACGCTCAAGATGAAGCATTCACAAATCTATTGAGCAAGCTCTGCTAAAGAAACATTTTGACAAAGGAGGGAAAATGTTTTCAAATTAATTTTTAAAAGATTATCCAGAGTGTCTTGGGTGATACTATCCTTTGAAATTAGGGTAGCAGAAATAAGGGGCTTGTAGGAGGACAGTGAGGTTGGGGCTTTTTTTTCCTGGGCTCTATAAGTTGGCTAATTCCCTCCACTGAACTTCCGGGTACTACCTGAAAATACCTTTTCTTAGTCCTCCTCAATTTTCCCTGTTTGGGGTACCATGGTTTTCCTGCCAGGACCTGTCTAATTGAACTTTTTAATAAAAACTGGAAACTGCGTCAATAGAGCTATTATTAACGGGTGGATCAGGACATGGGTGAGATGTGGCACCTGGGACAACAGAAGCTGAGTTCTGAGCCAGAAGAGTAAGCCTTGCCAGCACTCAGTGCAGCCTCGTAGCAGTCCTGGTGCCTGTTTTGCATTGGAAATTCTTTCTCTCATGTTTCCCCTGGACATGCCCAGCTTCTTTACCTGACTGTCCCTCCACTTCACAGGTCCAAAGCTGTACCCAGACCCATATCATCAGATTTGGACCCTTTTTGATATTGACATTTTCCAGGCATAGGATTGGAGTTTGCTCCTTTCCCCAAAATTGATGGAACCATGGTTGATAGACACCCTGGTTGAGTCGGAAGTGTGTGGGGGAGGGTACTGATACCAGGAAGCTGCCATTTTCTACCAATTCTTTCCTTAGTTCTTCAATCTTTCCCTTCTGTCTGACTCCACTCTGAGAATGTAAGGAAAAGCTTACTCTTTGAGAACAGTGGTTCACAACCATGGGTCCTGGACATTGGCAAAGCTCAAGAACCCTCAGGTGAGTCTAGTGTTCAGTCATGTTTGAGGACAACCTAGCAGGAAGAATGAGAGGGGTTGAGGATACTAGTATACAGGGTAATCTCTCTGTTGAATGCTTGATTTTTTAGCTACCTCAGAGCAAATTACCCAGGAAGGACATCTGGTGATTGGGACCTGGCATCTCTGACAATAATCAGGCTGGGTGGGCCCTGCATGCCCTGGCCTCAAGCTAGCCCTGTTTGCTCTATGCTAATCCCTCCTGCATGCCTTTCTTTTCTCCACTCCATCCATGTCAACCTGACAGCCTCGTCCTCTGGCTTTGCCTTCACTCCCTCCTCTAGTTCCTACTTTGTCTCCTTCCTAGCCCACCTTTCTATTACACAGAAACTGCCTTCTTTGGCTGATTTCAAGAATTTTCAGTAAATAATGCCAAGGATATATCCAAGAAATCATGTCTGGTATCTCCCTTCCCTTTTATGCCCCCTCCCTAGGTCTGTTTTTGGAGTTCTGAACCCATAGTGACTGGGATTTGCTAGTCAAAATATTTAAGTGATTTTTCCTGTGTGCTTACAGATTAGGAAATTTATGAAAGGGGCAGAATTGAGTAGTTGACTCTCATAAAATAATTATGGTCTCCTGTGACATTGATAAAAGGATCATATATGAATTAAAGCAATAACATTTTTTTGCAAATTTAAAACTTCAAAAAATTAAAGCACTTTAAAGGCATCAACAACCACAACTACTGGTAAAAAGGAGTGCTAAGTTTTTGGCTTCCCCACCATTATAGCCAAATTTGTTAGCTGATGAATATATATTAAAATTGGCAATGAGAAAAGTTGCATATATGCATTAACATAATATACTAATAAAAGTCCAGAAAGTTAATCCTTTGGGATCCATATCTATGAGCATTCCTCTTCATGTATTTCCTGGCAAAGGACAAGAAAGCATACTCCAGGTAAGCTTCAAAAGGAGGTGAATCATGGATTCTTCTGGGTAGTTTAGCACCACCAAAACAAAAGTTCCCAACTAAATGATCCTCCTGTACAGTATGAAAGGAAAATGCAGGTTCCCAACCACCTAACAGAAATACCATGCTAATCTCGAGTGCTCAGCAAAACTGTTAGGAAGTACACTAGATGCCAAGATAACTATCAGGTGATAGTGCCTCAGCACTTTCTTGTCTTGAAATGGTCAGCTCAAACTAGCCCTGACTGTTCTGAAGCTTTTTTGGTTGCCCTATAGTGCCCTATGGTGCCCTTTAGCAAGTTGTCGTAACTGAAATCCATACCTAGTGACTAGCGTGATGGCCTATGACCGGTACTGCATCTCTGTGTTTTGTTTCACTGTGAACAAGCAAAGATAACTATGTAAAAACTCTGTGTTACTCCTTGGAAAGAGATTCAAGCCAACACCAAAGTATGGGTAGATGTAGACGGTGCATGAAAGAAAGCTCCTGTGGAAATTTCTGTGCCACACAGGAGCAAGCACCCTTGTAAGCAATATCTCTGATAAACTCATCTAACTCATCGAGTTGGACTTGTCTTCAGTTATTTTTTGGTGTTTCAATTCCCTCTCAGTTTGGGGGATGGTTTTTCTGCATTGTACCGGATTTTTCCTGGTATTCATGGTAAGCTATATTTGTCCAGTTCTTGAAAATAAGAAACTTTGCAGAATTTCTGCAAAGCATGACCTATACTGACTGGTGTGGGACTCAGACTTACTGGTTGGTCAGTCAGACAGTAAATGCTCATGTATTTGGAAAAGTGAATGTCTGCAGGAGATAAGGAAGCCTGAGTGGAAAATGACTTTGCATTGATGGCAAGAGTGGGGTGAGTCCCAATGTGGGGATGAAGTTGTCCAAGGCTGGCTTCCCAGTGGGAAATGTGGAGGGAAGAAAGGAGCACAGGGTGATGGAAAAGCTGTGCCCAAAGACTTACTAATACTCTCTCATCTCATTTCTCACCATAGTTAGTCCAGCCATACTCCAAGGAGGAGCCCTTCTTTGGTGGAACTTCATGTCTCTCATCCCTCCTGGCTTGTCTTAGAGTATGGTGCTTTCTCAGATATGAACCAGCACATAGGTATGTGTTTTTCACTTTCTCTTCTGCAGAACCCTCAAGTACTGAAGCAGAATAATTGGGCTAGGGTGGGTGAGGAGTGCCTGTCAGTTAAAGTGACTCCACTTTTGTATGTTTATATACAAAAGGTATAAGATTTCATTTGAGAACAGATTTCTGCCCACAAGAAAAATATGAAAGACCCTGAGCTAAATAAAGCCTGTCAAAAACATTGAGAGTATCATCTCTTCCCTGAAGAGAATTACCTGAGATGTCAGATCCAAGTACTGGCTTCAAGTTTCTGCTAACTCTGAGTTAGTCACTAAGGAAGTTACCTGAAGGAAGTGAAGTGAAAGAATGCAGATGTAGCCATAAGGTAGGGAGAGGCAGGGCCTCAGGGTAAAGTGGGACCTGAGTGGTCTAGGCCAACCTAATAGCCTTAGGAGTCAGTCTTGTCTCCTTCACATCCTACCATGCCACTGGATTATTTGAAACTAACTCAAACTATTATCTCAAATTGCCTGTCAAAGCTTTGTTATGTTCCCATAAAAGATGAGAACTTTTCTTTAAACATGAAAACACAATTCCATTATCACACCTAATGTTAGTTCTTTAATATTATAAAATATACATTTAGAGTTCATATCTCCTTGTTGGGCTCACATTTTTAAAAACTTTTATTTGTTCACATTAGGAGCTAAACAAGACCCTCTTCTTGCATTAGGTTATGTCTCTTAAGTTTCTTTTGTTCTCTATATGCTTACCTTCCCTTCCTTTCTCCCTTGTTATTTGTTTGTTAAGGAAATGAGATCAGAATATTTTTTAATATTAAGTTTTAAACACAGCAAAACAGTAGTTCTACAAATTTAAATAATTTTCTTCAGCTAGAAAAAATGAAAATTGTTAGTGTTTGTGGACATCAAGTAAAGACCATACCAATTCTATTAAACTCTTCCTATGTGCCAGATGCAAACACTCTGAAGTAAACTGTGGGTGGAGTCAGGAGGACCCATCCGACAAATAGATTAGTCTGGGAAGGTTGATGCCTCCTTCCCCACCTTGCACCTCTGTCACACCGTCACTGATAGCCACGCAGGGCTGTGACCCAGTTGTCTCCAGTGAGCAGATACTCCAGAGGTTTGCACCTGCCTGAATCACAAGGAAATCTGTATCTGCTCAGCCAGGCCGCTGCTCTCTGCCTCTATCCAGTAGGGGGTGATGAGGCCTGGCAAACTCGGGCACTTGATGGAGGCTGGGGGGTGTTCATTCAGTTCCAGCCCCGCCTCTGATTGATGTTACTGGCAGAACAGAACAACTTTGTGGGAGTTTGTTTCTGCCCCTGCTAAATTCCTCTGTAGATGAGGAGCTGATTTGAGTTCCCAGAACCTGTGCCTCAGGCCCTGTCTTTACTCCTGCAGGTTTGTATTCGTAGCACAGTTACCTGTCAGCTCTAGCTTCCTGCCTTCCTTTGTCTATAGGCTGATGATCCCCTGAATACCGGGTGTGTCTTAGGCTCAGTGAAGCAGTCCTTTGGGTCAGCTCCGCCCTGAGAATTTCCTGGCTCTGTTTGTGCATTTTATAGTCCCCGCACTCTAGCCAGGCCGATACCACCTCAGGCAAACCCTTCACTCACAGAACCTGGGTTTTAGTCCCAGGTCTGTTCCACAATGGTTGCCGTCTGAGAAGATGCCCGGCCTCCTTTGGTTGCCCAGGGAGACAGGGGGTGTGGCTTCAGGATATCTGGGGACGGGCCTTATTGTTGTCAAAAATGGCTGCTGCTCTGCACCTCAGGGCACTGCTGTTCCAGCGTGATTCCCTCTCAGCCGACCATCATCTCCTCACTCCCGTGCAACAGAGTCAGCACTGACCAGCTGTAGTCCACACCCTAAGAAATCACCCAAGAATCTGGACTCCTGGGGACAGGCTTCCAGACCTCAGAATGAGAGTGGAGGGGAGTTCTGGGGGCTCAGAATTGTAGGTCTAAACACCAAACTCATTAAGACCAAATGAGCAAATAAATAGATAAAAAGTCTACCAGACACACAAGCCCATAGATGCACAATCAGAAAGACATAGACATACAGACAACAACAATAACAACAACAGAAACTACAATAAAAATAATGATAATTGTAAAATAATTGAAAAAAATTGTAAAAATTATACAAACAAAACAAAAAAAACAAAAACCCTCTAAAAATCTGAAGTAAGCACTCTCAAACACAATAAGGAGGGAAGAAGAGGAAGAGAGAAGGAAGAGAAAAAAAAGTGGTGTTCACAAAAATGTTAAAAAAGAAGAAAGAAAAAATTAAAAATAGAAAAAATAAAAATAAAAAAGTATATATATAAAAAATAATAAAAATTAACAATAGCTCCTCCAAGAAAATAGTGAGGAATGAAAGAAAAAAAGGTAGTAACCACAAAAGTATTATTCTTGTATATACGTAGGAATACACATCTATATGTATGATGTAGGGATCAACTTTGGTAGGAATATATTTATAATGCAATATACTTTCTGGACACCAGGTGGCGCTGTGAATGGTTCCCAGGGTTACCTGAATCACAGTTTATACTGTTACCATGGTAACCACCCTACCTGGCAGGTCACCATTTTGGAGTTTCTGTAAAAGTTTATTATCTAATTATTGTGTAACTTCAGCTGCTCTGTTCCAGACAGCACTTCTATCTGACCTCCCAACTCTGTGCGAGAGTCCACGGGTCACAAATCTTTCCACTCAACTCCCACATTCTCCTGCAGACTGGGGACTGCAATCGGCTGTGGGGGAGGGTGCTGGCTGCTGCCAGCTTTAGCTGCTGTTGGCTCCTGCAGCCACTGCTGCCACCGGCCCCATGGCTGCAGCACACGGAAACCTTATCCTCAGTTTTTGTGGATAATTGAGTCTGGACTTTTGAATCCAGCCACCCATCAGTTTGCCACACAGCCTGAACTGCCAGCCTGCTCCAATATTCCCCACCAGGAATGATCCAGTCTATTTAATCACTCCTGTTGTTCTGGGGAAAGATGTCCACCATTTCTGATAATTCAAAATGTCTGTTTCCCGGGCAGGATTCCTTCTCTTCAATTTTCTATTGGGTTGCTTAGTACCTTGTGGTTCTGACTGGCTCCCCTTTTGGATGCCACACTCAGCTCAGGAATAAATTTTCATCAATTGGGTTTTGCTAGGAGTTGTAGGCTGCTGTCCTCCATGAGAAAGGGCCCCGCCAGCCAGCACGGCCAAATGGGGAAAATCTCTACAACAGAGTCCATGATTTTAAATTACACCTCATATACAGCAATCTGCCAATTCGCTGTGCGTCTCCAGCTGTCTGTCCACATCAATAATCCACACAGGGAAAGGGTCCAGACCCCTCTTCCTCTCACCTGATGACTTGGGAGAGGTGGGTTACACGTCCGCCATAATGCTCCACCTCTATATTCAGATTCTTATGAGTACTAAATTAATTATTTGATTTCCATCTTATATCACAGTGGACCAATGACCACTTAAGTTTTCTTATCTCTTGGGAAGCTTATTTACCCATCATCTTTTTCTAAGGTCTATGGGAAATGGTGATGACACCACCTGGAAGCCAGTGACTGTATCTTAAGAGGTGATAGTTTGGTATGCTTTTTGTCAAGTCATGATTTGAGTAAACTTCAGCCACATATAGTAGCTCTGACTCAGTTTACTAGTGGTCACTCTGACTCAGACTACTAGTGTTAGGCAGTTTTCAAACTAAGGTGTTATCTGGCTTTTTTTCTTTATTTCAAGGACACCCTAAAAGTCCAGTCTTAAAGAAGCCTTTGTAAGTAGAAAGACTTAGGGAAAATTTCATAGGTGATTATTTTCCTGGTTCTTGCATTTGAGACTGCATTATTTAACTTCATGGAAATCTTATCCCATGAAGTCTTACAGAAGTAAAGTGTATATAAATAGAACAATTATAAATGTTTTATATAGATATCAAAAATATTAATTCTTAAGATTTTAGATGAGAAGAGATCTTGAAATAGAAATTTCTTGACAAGGGAAAATGGCAGACAGGAAGATGGGAGAGGAGAAGCCTGAAAAGTCATAGCAGTTGGAGCCCATGGAGTGAAGGAGGGGAAAGTGCCAGTCATAGTGTTGAGAAGAGATCAGCTGAAGAAGCAGCTGCAGACCTCCCAAAAAAGCTTCCAAAGATCTCCAACTTTATATTTGCCAAAGCTAGTCAGATGACAATGAAAGCATCGGCTATATCCATGCTTGGATCAAGTAAACCTCAAGAAACTGTTCCAATCTTGCTCCAAAAACGCTTTCAGTAGTAGCAGCTTTTAAGATGAAGATAGCGAGCCAGAGGAAAAGCTTCCAGAAGCAAAAATGAGAATGAAGAATATTGGAAGGGGTACACCAAAATCATTTGGGCCAAACTCCTACAATGAAGGAAAGCATGGGTTTTCCAATAACCAGAGGCAATGGGAATGTAATATAAAATCTCATGTTGGGAATGTCCATGACAAAGACATTTAAATGATGTGTTTTGAAATTGGGGTGTGGGATGGGTGTAAAGTTAAAAGAATAGTTTTCTTTTGTAAAGAATAGTATAAGACCATCTTTGGAGTTGCTATACTTTTCTTTTATTAAGACTGAGTGGTATACTAATAAGTGAGAGTTTGAAATTAGAGGTAATTTATGTTTTATATACATATTTCAAGACATTTGCTAATTTTATACTTTCATGTGGTTAATTTCCAAAGGTTATAGATAATGAAGAAACCAGAAATGGTACCCTTTCAAGAATTCTATATATTTTTAAGATACAACTATTAGTACATTGAGGAAGCAAAAAGTTATTGTCTCTTAAAACCGCAAACAATTATTCTCTTAACTCCCTCATTATCTACACTGTCTGGCTCCCACAAAAAGCCTTGTAGAGAGAGGAAGTATTGTATCAGGAGGGAAATGTTAATGAACTATAGACTGAAAGTAAATTTAGATAAAATTAAAATACAGCTTTTTTTACCTCATGGGCTTTTGTTTTATTTCATATCAACATAAAGTAGGTATTGCATTTCTATCAGCAAATATATTTAGCTCTTTTAAAAAAAAATTTATTTTAAATTTTTATGTAAACTGTTGAATATTTGAAATAGCTCACTTCACCTTAAAAAAAAATAAAATAAAAACAACAGAGGGGTGGAAACAAGATGGCTGACTGAAGCCAGCTTGCCACAAAGGCTCCTATCCAAAAGGAGAGTTAAAGGACAGAAATTTAGCAAGTAACCTTGTGGATTAGAGCTGCACCAAGAGAGAAGGTTGAAGAATGCACATTAACCCTGCTGAGGCAAGCTGCAACCCCAAGGATACAAACAAAAGGTACAAAATCTATCACCAAGCTACGGGAGTCCCCTCCCCCATAACAATGGCTCAGAGTGCCCCACGAACAAACAAGCAGAGTTCAAAGGTCCTCCCACTACACTCCATTGGAGAGACCCTCTAAAAACTGGACCTACTTCCCCTACCAGGATGCCACGGCGTTCTCCTGCCAGGCATAAAACTGTACATATTCTCTACCTGCAACTCTGAGCTCCCAACACTCCCCTCCACTCTCACTCTAAGGTCTGGAGGCCTGTCCCCCAAGTGTCCAGATTCTTGGGTGATTTCTTGAGCAGTATGGACAGGGCCTAAATGGCAGCTGGTCAGTGCTGACTCTGTGGCACAGGAGTGAGGAGAAGACAGTCAGCCGAGAGAGAACCACACCGGAGCAGTGGCACCCTGAGGCACAGAGCAGCAGCCATCTTAGCAACAATAGGGCTCACTCCCAGATATTCCTAAGCCACACCCCCTGTCTCCCTGGGCAACCAGAGGAGGCCGGGCATCTACTCAGGTGGCAACCACCATGAAACAGATCTGGGACAGAAACGCAGGCCTCATGAGTAAAGGGTTTGCCTGAGGCGATACAGACCTGGGTGGAGCGCAGGGACTAGAAATGCACGTGCAGAGCTGGGAAGTTCCCAGGGCAGGGGTGACCCAGATGATTGCTTTACTGAGCCTAAGATGCACCTGGCCCTCAGGGGATTCTCAGCCTATAGACAAAGGAAGACACAGGGCTAGAATCGACAGCTAACCAAAAACAAACCTGCAGGAGCAAAGAGAGGGCCTGCAGTGCAGGCTCTGGGAACTCAAAACAGCTTATCTTCTGCAAGAGAATTTAGCAGGGACAGAAACAATTTCCCACAAAGTTTTTCTGTTCTGTCTGTCAGTAACATCAATCAGGGACAGGGCTGGAACCGAATGAACACCCCCCATCCTCCATCAAGTGCCCAAGGTTGTCAGGCCTCATTTCCCCCTGCAGGATAGAGGCAGAGCACAGCAGACTGGCTGAGCATCTTTTCACTACAGGCAATTAGGTCACAGCCCTATGGGGCTATCAGTAACTGGGTGTGACAGAGGTGCAAGGTGGGGAAGGAGGCATCAACCCTCCCAGACTGATCTATTTGCTGGGAGAGTCCTCCTGATTCCAAGGAGCACCAGAGCAAGCCATATCTGAGTAGTCACCAGACCCCTGTGATCCAGTTGCCAGAGACCTTTTAAACTCTTCCACCTGAGACAGGTGCTGACTGAGACAATTGATTAGGACCTTTTGAACTGAGCCAATCATCCAAGGACTATTCCGGTGGTGACCTGGGTGTGTGGTTGTAGGAAGGTTTGATTTTCCTTTTCCAATTGTTGCCGGGGGGGGGGGTGTGTGTGACTTAATTGCTGGTATTTCGCCACAGCTAAGATTTCAACCCTGCGTAACTGTTTCACTAGGGTCGAACAGAGACCAGCCGAAAACAAGACAGAACCACTTAGCCCCACCACACTAAACAGGTCCCCAGTTTCTCAGGCCATAGCACTGTACGGGTCCTTGACAAAGCTCCAGGGGGAAAATCAAATGGTGTAAAACAATAATGGGGCGGAATCTGCGGAAAAACTCTAGTAACATGAATAACCAGATTAGAACAACCCCTCCCCCCAAGGAAAGATATGGCAGATGTAACTGAAGATCCCATTCATAAACAGCTGGCCAAGATGTCAGAAATTGAATTCAGAATTTGGATTGCAAACAAAATTAATAGAATGGAGGAAAATTAGGAATTAGAAATTCAAGTAGCAATTCAAAAGTGGGAATTAGAAATTTGAGGAAAAATTCAAAAGTTGTCTCAAGAATTTAACAAATTTAAAGACAAAACCACCAAAGATTTTGACGCACTGAAGCAAGAATTTGCAGCCCTCAGAGATCTGAAAAATACAGTAGAATCCCTCAGTAACAGAGTGGAGCAAGCAGAAGAAAGGATTTCTGATATTGAAGACAAAACCTTTGAACGTTCCCAAACTCTCAAAGAGGAAGACAAATAGAGAGCAAAAATACATCATTCTTTCAGAGAGCTCTGGGATAATTTGAGGAAGGCTAATATCCACCTCATTGGAATCCCTGAAAATGATGAACTGGCCTCGCAAGGCACACAGGCACTTCTCCATGAAATTATAAAAGAGAATTTCCCAGACATGCCAAGAGATTCTGAAATTCAGATAGCAGACTATTCAGAAACCCAGCATGAATCATTCTGAATAAGACATCCCCCAGGCATATCATAATTAACTTCACTAAAGTTAATATGAAGGAGA
>CAUYPK010009594.1:0-23045 GCA_963574355.1 Loris lydekkerianus
CTCAGAAGCAGCATAACAAAATCCAAACTTGGCAAAGAGCCACAGTATACAAAATAATGATAAGAGGCAAAGAGCCGCATTCATTTTGGCCGGGAGCCGCATGCGGCTCGAGAGCCGCGTGTTCGCCACCCCTGTACTAGAGTATTCTTATTTCTTTGTTCTAATAACATGAACCTGTTTAAGTTGGAAAATAAACAACACTTTATGAAAAGATAATGACATGGTAAAAATTAGGAGGAAATACTAATAAATTACCCATAAATTCTGTGTGGTAGCTGTTGGGCTTTGAGAGTTTTCTTCTCATGCAGAAAGTCCACTGGGATTTGTTGCCTTTGTCCTTTCAATTCAATCTTTGAATTAAAATTTCCACTCCAAGAGTAATTTTAAAATGTTATTTTGCAGTATTTTCTAGCAGCAAGAATGTCACCGAGTATTGAACTGATGTAATAAAAATTAAAATAATAAAAATAACATTCTTAATATTAAATTATTAGTAGTCCCAATGATTGTGAATACATAACATTAAAATGTTAAGTTGAAAAGAAAAAATATACGGTTAATTATCCACATCTATTTTCTAAACATTTGAATATTAGGAAATGGCTTTAAAAAAATTTCCCCAGATACATTGTGGAATTATATACTTTGGTGTTTGGATAGTTTGAACTGAAAATAAGCATTTATATTTTCTGAAAGTAAGTTTTATAGATCTTGAGTAGTTCTAAGTTTTTAGACTTTCTTTGGACAATTAAATGATAAGAATGATTTAGTAACACCAAATATTTAAAACTATTTTTGTGGCTTTGCATTGAATACATCTTTAATATTTTATACAATATGTGTTCATTTGTATAATATGAAAAAAAATGTCAGTCAAGGGAAATTTAAACTTACAGATTTCTGATCAATGTGAAGGGAGGATTCAAACTTGGAACTTGGAATCTGACTTTACATATAAAGTCCAGCCCCACCATTTAGCAAGGGGCTAAACTTATATATGTTACATATTGAAATGAGATTATAATAAGACCTTCCTAAACTTGTCAAGAGTTGGACATGTTTTTTCAGTGTTTAGAGTAACATGGCTCTTTAATAAGTGATAATTACCACATATACCAAGATTTTGGTTTTAATTTTCCATGAAATAATGATAATTAAAGGATTTTTTTTGTTGTTTTATTTTTAGTAGGAATGGTTGCATGAAATTGGAAGGTTGAAACTTTTTTAATTATTAAAAATTTCATTAAGTTAGGAATGAAAATAAAATTCAAATGTAATTCTGTTTTCTTCAAGCATTTATCAATGTATTTAGATATTATTAAAATGTTAAAAATGTCATCATTTGATTCTAAAAAGTTCCTTCTGTCTGAATTTTAAACCATTATCTGTGGTTATATATGACATTTTTGTATTCTTTCATGAGGAAGAAAAAATAAGAAAAAAAAGATTAGAAAAAAATCTGCCTTTGGTAATCTTTTCCTCAAAGAAATCAATCCTATTTTAAGGTTTCTGTAAAAAAATTAATTACATATTCATGCATACATATAAAATAACGTCTGAAAAGTAAGATAGCAAATAATTGCATTATGTAAATAAAAAGTGTGAATAAAAAATGACCATCCCCCTCCCCCTTATATTTGCAATGCCTTGGAATTGCTAAGTTTCTATGATACAGAGTTGCTAAGTTTTATTTGCTTCTTTGTTATCAGTATGTTTTAAGGGCAGAGATTATGTGAGTAAAAAGAAAATTCACTTTAGGTACCAAATGATATTCATGCAATTTGCCAAGAACAAGAATACTTTTTGCATTTGAGACAAAATACAATCCATATTTATTTGATGGGCTTAAGAATGTCAAGGGGTCACTTCTACAAGAGAGTTCCAAGGGAGTTAGGAATCTGGCCTGTGATTTTTATTTTTGGCAGTGGCATCTGAAATAAAACACAATCTCTTACAATATTTCAAAAAGTTATCCATCATCCACATTGTAAAGTACATTGCAGTGTTTTAAGCTCTGGAGTATAGTTTGAAAAATTCACTATTCATGGTAGATGAAAAAACATGGAAAGAAATGAAAGTGGGAGATGGGGGGTTAGCGGAGTCGGGTTCCATGTGGATGAAGGATTTGACTCAAAATACACATGTTTCAGGAAATGTTTAGTGAGGACTGTGTTGTTAATTAAGATTTCTACCAATTCCACAATACCTCAGATTCCCAGGAAATATAATGCATGTAGCTACCATGTTAAAGTTTTTAAGACTACAGCTGTTTTCCTACAAAGTTTTAATAGAGATTTACCAGAAGAATTGGTGAAAGGACAGCTCTGTTGAAGATGCTTTCAGAACTCACAGCTATATTTTATTATACTATCTCATTGTGGTTTTTCACACCGTGGGAATTATACTTCCAGAATGAGGGGAACCTCTCCACTTTCAATTTAGTCTGACCACTTTTCTTCAGGGAAGGCAAAGGCTTACACATCAAAAGTTTGCTCATGCTAAACCCCAGAAAAAGATCTTAAGAGAAAATCTTGCCACATAAGCACCCTTCTCCATATGACAATAGCTGTTCTAGCAAAAGCTCAAACCAAATAAAAGCTAACAGAATCCTATTAAGTGTATGACGGGGTATGGAGTGCTTAGCAGAGGAGTTGCCTGAATAATTCTGCTGTGATTTTCTACCGAGGAAGATGTAAGGTTATACTGATCCCAATATAAGCTCATAAACCTTTGTGTTGATTAACTGGCATTATAAGTTGGCAGGTTATTTCTTTGAATATATTTTCACTTTTTAAATAGAAAGTGTGGATCCTTATTCTATTATAAATGAATAATAGTGTGTCATTCACAATAAAATAATTTTAATCAGCACAGGAAAGATGAAAAGTGTAAGTGTAGTTGAGATTCCTCTTCAGTTTTTTGGAGAGGGGTGAATATAATTGACTTCAGCTGTGGCTGTCTTTAACGCATACAGCTCATTGCATATTTTATCATACTCCTAGACTTCCATTCGTGTTCAGCTACGTTCCAAAGTTGGCACCTTAGAAACTAGATTGTAATGTCCTGGAAAGTAATATCGAAAATCCATCCCAGAAACAATCTTACATGTAACTCCTATCTTAAAATTATTCAGTTTTATCAGGCAGCGCCTGTGGCTCCAAGGGGTGGGGTGCCGGTCCCATATGCCGGACGTGGCAGGTTCAGGCCCAGCCCTGGCCAAAAACTGCAAAAAAAAAAAAAAAAAAATTATTCAGTTTTATCTAACAGGAATATGTAGTCCTTGAGATATGCCTTTTGATCTCCAGAGAAAATTTTTATGATGGAATAATTTTTCAGGCTTGAGGAAAATCAGATGTGGCTTTCTTAGAATAATACTTTCTTAGTTGATGCAAAGACTAACTTGATATGTTTTTTTGCTATATCTTTTTGATTTTCAAGAAAATACCTAAAATCGTAATTTTGCCCTGAATTTGGACCCTTCATGCCTTATAATTCTTGTGTTTTTCTTTCCTTTCTCTTGCCCACACTGTCACAATTTGCACTGTTCTTTTATACTTAGTTCTATTTCATCATAAGTTGAATAAACTTCTGCTAATTAAGTAAAACACATTTAAAACTTTCCCTGTGTCTTAAAAAGCAAAGTGCAGAACCTTGTCAATAGTTTGCTTCTGTCTTTGTAATTAAACACATAAAACATGCATTTGTACGTATATGTATTGATTTATGCATAAATCATCTCCGGTGGGTGCATGAGAAAATGGTAACAATGATTACCTCCAGGGAAGAAAAGGTAACTAAAAAGGTTAGAGATAAAGGGTAGAGGTGAGGTTAGTTTAGCTTTATATACAAATAAAATATATAAATTGTATTTCTATATAAACATATATACTGATTTAGTAGGTTATAATTTTATGTAATATGCACATATATACATTACATATACAAAAATAAAGCATGAATATAAACATAAACTTACATAATACTTACCTGCATATGCACACACACACATTACTTTGTATTGCTTAAACTTTGTATATGTACATGATTTAAAAATTGAGGAACCACTGTTTAAATATTGCTGAGGCTTAAATAATAACTTATATTCTTTTTGTAATTGATTTAGAAATAGCCATTTCCAACATAATGCTATATCAAAGTAGACAATCATTAATACCCAAGCAAAAGAAAAGTTTATGTTTACTTTTCTAGTTGATAGATAATATTCCCTTTTTCTTAAATGTTTTCTCAGTATAAGTCACAAATTGCCATCATTCAATAAAGTATTATTACTTTGAGGTTAAAATAAATTGGCATTATTTTATTGTTGGAAAATACAATACTCCCCAGTCTGCATTTGACATTCAAATAGAGTAAAGTTAGTCTTTACTGTCAAAATATTAGATGCAGATGTGAAAGTCCAAAGTTAGTTTTCAGATTTAAATAGAGCTCCATATGGTTTTAAAACCAAATGGGGAAGGTTGCTGTCAGTGGCGCATATGATTTTGAGAGGCAGTGCAGTTAGCATTTCACTAATTCTTAGTCAAACTGTTTTAATGGGCCTGTAAATGGGAAATAAAGGAGTTGAGGATCAAAACTGTCCTTCATAGAGTGGACAATCACTTTAGTCTGAATTATTTGGCTATACTCAATATTCATTTGATATATGATGATCTATAAAGAAATGCAAAGAAAAATAATTTAAAAGTATTGCATTAGACAATTACATTAATTTCTTAATCATGGAGACTTTTTTTCTTGAGCATTTATGTGTTGTAGCTGAGAGTGCAGTTGGAAGCCACAACCTTGGTCATTTCCCGTATACAATGAGCAAGTGACTGTGAAGTATCTAGCCCTATGGCATTTGTCAGGTCATAATTGATTAACAACATCTTTCCTAGCTTAAAAAGCAAAGTGTGTATCTTTCTTCCTTTTTTTTTTTTTTTTTTCATTTGTGATTTGTCCACTTGAGACTCTTTTACTTCATCAAATCTGAACATATACAGTCAGCCGTGTGTCGCTCTTACAAGCAGATTTAGGCATTGCTTCAACATTGCATGTAGAGTTTCATGTTGTGTTGTAGAGAAAATGAAGCAGTGACAGTTAAATAATAAGTGAATTGTGGCCTGCTAAATCCCTTGGACATTTACAATCTGCTACATAAGCAGGAGGATGCAGAACTCGGAGTTTCTATTACCTTCTGTCCAGATAGTCATGGAAGCCCATGTGGTTTTAAATCACTGGGGCTGGGGAGGGGGTGATTATTGAAAAAACAGAAATCTTGAGGAACCTATAAAGAAACTTTCTAAAATCTTAAGTAGTTTTCCTGAAGCTTGTTTACTGTCCTATATTTTATCACTTAACCATGTTTAGTCTTCATAATTATAAAAATTAAGATCATTCTTTTGAACCATTAGAAAAATAGCACCCCTTTCCCCAGGCTGAAATCAATGTGAATAAACATTAGGGAAGATTTCAGTCATTCTTGTCAAGTGATATAAATTGTATTTGTCTAAAGTAGCTTTAAAATAAATACCATCAAATATCAAGAAGGCATCACACACACACACACAAGATACCGTTTTGCTGTCTCATTTCTGCCAGGATTTCTGATTGTTTTGTGAATAGTACTGTGATAGTTATTTTAAATAACAGGCAAATGCAGTTTCTCTGAGATTTCCGTAGATATGGGGCATATTAAAGGCAATTGTGTTACTAGTTGTGGACCTTTGGGGGACAAATGAATAATGTAACAGTTCTCTAATTTTCTTTTTTATGTCATTAAATGTTCTTTGAAAGTTTTTAAGTTCAATGTATAGCAGAGAGCAGTTCATTAGTTATCTCTGAAGAGTCTTTGGTCCAAAGGAAAATTTGGTGTGACATCTTAATGATCTGAAGTTTAATGACAAAGGTAATGAGATAGCATTCCTTCCTTGAGTTAGTTCTACTTGTCAACAAGATGAATTTGTTTAGCGTTTTGCGGGGCCAAAGGAGTTTGGGGGAGGTAAAGGGAAAGTTGGAGGGTCATCAGTAACTGATGCTGAACCCACTGTGGCCAGCTTGTAGGATCTTTTGAATAATTTGAGAGTGTTTATTTTGGCTCGATGTTTTGTTTCAGGATGGAATGAAAGGAGAAAAAATTTATTAAATTAATACTCCTTTCTGTAATCCTTCCTAGCAATTTCCCATGGGCATGCCAACCAAATGATAACAAAATGTTGTAAAAAGGCAGCATCATTACTCTTTCTGTTTGAATTCATTGATAAATGAAAGCCCAAAGGGACAATATTATTTCATTGGTGATGATTTGAGACCTTTTTGAAAAACATTGTTTTGACTAAACAATAGCTTATCTAATGTTTCCATATTAATCAGGCAGAAGTTTCTTGGATGAAGCAACTTCTTATTTGAGGAGCTGCAGGGGGACAGGATGGAGGAGGATACTGTCACACCCAATTCTAGAAGTCATCTAGACCTTTCTTTCCCTCTCATCTTAAAAAAAAAAAGGCCAGGAATAAAGTATTCCATTTCTTTATTTCTACAATATTAAACATTACTATTACTATTCTGAATTTCCTTTCTTCTTGGTTAATAATTTTTTTTGCCCTTGACCTGATGAGCTCTATGCACATATTTAAGGAATTATCGTCTCAAAAAAACCTTGTTAAATTATTTGCACCTGCTCATACCAAATCCAACAGGTTTATGTTTATAATGGAAGGACTAGAAATGCCAGTTGTCCAAATACTACAGAAAGGAAATACGAAGTGTGAACAAATGGCAGTTTTGCTAAAGACACACAGATCAGAATACATATTTGTATGACAAAGTTAATTTTTAACTTTTCATCTAAGGATTATTAATATGAACCATTATATTTAAAGTTGTTGAAATTTAATTTTTAATTACTGTTAATGGACTACCAGGTATTTTTGATTATTTCGTACCTCCATCTTTGTAGTCATTATTTGATGGACAACTTTTTGAAGGCTTCATAATTATTTCAGCCACTTTTCCTATAATAATTGAGAACATGAGTCATTTCTCTGGACATTTTGCCATATATATTTAAAATATACTGGACTGGGTCTTGATATGTGTCACTCTGTAATTTTTTTTTTTGCTATGGTTTCTTGAACTTATTGATAAATGTTTATGGTAAGTATTTATGGATGTCTTCAGCTAGCAATATTTTTGTAGTCTTTATAATATCCTTTTAGATCAAAAAATTTGTTTTCTTTCATTGGGAGAAAAAATTTCTATAACCAGAATGAATTATGTTTTAATGCTAACTGAAGAAAAGGTAAAATTTTAAAAATAGGGAAATCTAAAGTGAAGACTAAAACTGTTACTTAAGGAGAGCTTATTCACAATTAAGTTTTTTGTTTGTTTGTTTTTATAGGGTTATCAAATCAGAATACAAAAACAGGAAGAAAAATCATTTAAGGCAGTCATGCAGGGTAGTTACCGTATATACTGGAGTATAAGCCAAGTTTTTCCGGCACAAAATTTGTGCCGAAAAACCCGAACTCGGCACAAATTTTGTGCCCAAAAAACTCGGCTATACTTGAGTATATATGGTAAGTTAATAGTCAAGTGAAGGTATCGGAAAAATAATTAAAAAGAGAAAAAATAGTAAAAGATCTCTAAATTCTCCAATATATACATTTTTAATTCAGCTGTACCTGTAAAAACACGCAAAGATTATAATGCAGATGGTGAAAGATCGATACACACTTTTTGTGTATCATAGAAAATACTTAAACATGAAGACGCATTTAAAGCCCGTGATTAGGGCACCGATAATTTGGTTTGCACTTCTTATGTCGTGTCTTTCTACAACTTCTTCATGCAACCCATATTTATATCTTCTTTTCCTTTTCATTTACAATCTTTTTTGGGGTTCTTCCAAATTACATTTTCCCTAACTTTTATCAGGTTCTAATTTTTTCAGCAGGAGGTTCAGTGGTTCACAAATGCATTTAACCGTGATAGATACATTTGTTTATCCCTTGTTATGATATAGCTGAATGTGCTTTTTGTGTCAAATAGGCCTTGTTTAAACCCCCTTTAAAAGTATCACGTGTACACTAGCATTTGTCCACTATGGGAATTTCCCTAGTGCTATAGGATGTAGGGGCTTGTTATACAAGTGTCACACCACATGGCATGGGTTTATAGAGCTTCAGTGCAGTATGGCGTAATTTCTGAAATGGCTGAGAAACAAAACTTGTGCATTTCTAGTCAGATTATCCTCAAACATAATTCCAATGGAGTCTGAAACATTTAGTTTTCCCTCAAACTAAATTCCAGTGGAGTCTCTGCTCAACTCTTAAACAACTCCTTTCCTGTCTAAGATCCCTTCTGACCACCTGCATCTACCCATATTTATCCATATTTATTACCCATATACATTACCCATATTTATTTCTTGTTGTATATTCTTTATATATGCCAATCTGTAACTCTCTTAATCATTTTTTTGTGTTTTTTGTTTGTTTGTTTGTTTGTTTTTGAGAATTTATGCTTGTGAGGGTAGAGGTCTGACCTGCCTTTTTGACACTTCATGCCAGTTTGTTTAGAGTCGTGTCTTGTACAAAGTTGGTGCTCAGCAAATATCTATTTGAAGAATGAATGAATGAAGGCACTGATCCAGGAAATTCCACAAAGGTTCACAGCATTAATTTTTCTCCAGAATTAGTTTCCTGCATCAGGTATATTTCATGATTCATTCTAATTCTTTATGGACATTAAAAATGAAACATTATAAGACTTATGAGAAAGGCATTTGTATTGCCCAAAAATGATGAATTTAGATGAATTGTGAATACTGGGTGTGGGAGTCTTAAGTTTTTTTTTTGTTTATAGTAGCTTTGTTTATAAAAATAGATGATTGAATTAAAATGTATTTACTCTATAGTTCAGAACTCTTGTATTTCAAGTGGAGGAGTCTGTGTTCTTCTAGCCATTCTATTTTTATTTTGTTTTATTTTACTTTGAGGTAAGAAGGAAACTTGTATGTGAAACATTTATATTGAAAATGGAAAAATATAGTAGAACCTCTGTAAGTTGACCACCCAAAGGACTATAACAAACTGCTCAGCATATGAAGGTGGGTAACATCAGGCACAGGGCCTACTGTACTGACACATACATGTCCAGTCTGTGAAAGTTAGGTAAACGGCAGGAGGTGGTCTGTGTAGGAATGTGGTCAACTAGGGAGGTTCTGGTATAGATACTTCCTTTATCCTCGCGATGTCTCTAAGGCTTCCAGGTACTTGAGGCCCCTTCTCAACACGCATATTGAAACCTACTTTTGTTGTCCAACCATCTACCATCACACATGTGTCTTACACATCCACGCATCTTAGAAGCAGCTGACCGGGGACTCCTATTGTGAGAGAAACTTGGCCATTTCCTGCTTTTCCTAAGTTTTGTCATTTCTGACTTTGTGCATAGCGAGTAATCAGCAGACTTTTAAAAATACATGAAAGAAAAAAAAGCCTGCTGCTCTTCGAATGATATCTGTTGACCTCACGCTATGGTATTTTTGTCAGCCTGCCACCAAAACTCTGTATAATAACATTTTCCTAGTATTTCTTTGCCAAATACATTTTGTGAAGACTAATAAATATTCTAAGAACATAGTATGAAAACAGAACATTGTTTACCTTTCAAAAGAGAAAAATTATTCTGCTTCACATTTGCCTTAACATTGAATAATGAATCACCATAGCTGTAACATGAACAGTATGGAGGAGTTCTGTGAGTGAGAGGGTATATTCTTTGCACATTCTTTTAAGGAATTGAAAATTGTATGCCTAAGCCTTAAGATTTTATTAGAAGGGCTTTGACGGTTCATACAATGATCCTGGATACAAGAATACAGTTGTTAGAAGTTGCCTTGCTGCAAGAAAAATGAGTTAGCTTTAGTCAACGCCGGCTCACGGAAACTTTGCTGGCCCCCTGGCCTGGGCAGCCACAGAGACACTCTGACTTGAATCAGAAGATTCAGATGATCCAGAAACGACAGGATTCTAAAGCAAACATTTTCTTCTATCTCATTTCAATTGAAATTACTAAGATTTTACAGTTTAATTACAGTCACGTAAGACTTTTGAAAAGTGACTTGTGACAGATTTATTCTACTGGTTAGTTACAAGTTTACCTTTCCAGTAGGAGCTAAAGTCCTCATATATTTGGAGTATGAAAGGTACATCTCAGCTCTGTATTATTCTTGAATAACTCAGTCACTAACTTATTTAATAATGTTAAATGGGAAGAGATCCTTTTATGACCCAAATGAAGTTTAAATCCATAGTCAGATTCTTCCATCATCAGTGGAAACATCCAACCCCAGTGAAAAGAAATTTTTGAAAACCCCTCATCTGTGTTTACGTTCCTCTTCAGTGTTATGACGATTGGACATCTAGAAGATTTTAGGGGATTAGAATAAAAGCATGGTGTGCAGGCCTGGGGAGAGCTGTTACACTAAACCCCTTAGTGGACCCCATGACGTAATAATTAAAACACTACAGGAATTAGTTTGAGTAACTGTAGGAGAGTAAACATTTTTTTTCATGGTAATAGAACAGATTATAGAGTGATAATATGACCCTGTTTACATAAACTGTAAAAAGCAGGGGACCTGCCGTTCTGGACTGTGCTGACCTAGGGATTATTGGTGCCTATGTGTGGACGAGACTGGGTAACAGTAGGCAGGACAACAGGAGGAGTGACTCACGCCAGACACTGGTCCACATCTCTGACACATGCTCTGTGCTGTGATTTGCTGGCTCATTTGTAAAGCAAAGCGGAAGTGATCTTGGCTAAGTCTGAATCATTTTCTTCCAGGAGACAAGCCTGACAGATGATTCTTAGAGAGCTATTAAAGTTCGTGAGAACTTGAGAATACAGCAGCGCATGCTGGGATCCCTGGGTGATGGTGTGAGGGGAACGACCAGGGAATATATTGGTATGGCGTGGAAATAGACATTCCTCAAACAAAATTCTCAGCTCTCGTGTGAAACCCAGCTAACTTACATAATGGTATGAATGCCTTAGACATCACCATGTGAACACTGCCCTCGCAGTCCAGCAAGCACCATACATAAAAAGTTCATTTCAGAAGAGAGAGTGAGAAGCTTCTTACTGAGAATGCAAATTCCAAGTTACATGGAGGAAAGTAGGTCCAAGGGAAGTATTTGGGCTCTGGGCCGGGGTGACTCAATTCTTACATTTACTGCATTTTCTTTATGTTTACCCTGTGACTTTGGGTAAATAGCCTAATCTTTCTAACCCTCCATTCACCAACTATCATAAGTATTTAGTTAAATGACGATACAAAGTTGTTCACATAGAGTCAAGTAAATGCCCTATTTAGGACAATAAAATATAATAAATGCCACGTAAAAACAATTGTGAAATTGCCCATTCAAAGCAGCAAGGTATTATGCCATGAACATTTCTTGAGTAAATAAAAAATTGTCTAAATAGATGTCATCCTAATCATACCAGCCATTTTGACACACCCTGGGGATTTGGGAAGTGCCATTTCTAGTTGGAGTTTTCTTCCCGTTCTCTTAACCTCATTCAGTCTTATTTTCAGATCCTAGTTCATGCTTTGCTCCTCGGGCCCAATTTCCATGACCAGCAGCCTCCACTCCTCAAAGCTACATTAGTTTCCTCTTGCTTTATATTTATTTTTGCTATCATGCTCAATACATTCTTATCCTATTTTTTTTATTTCAAATTAATATGAGGGCACAAATGTTTAGGTTACATTGTTTTCCATTCTAAGGTAAAGTTCAAGTTGTTCACACACTCACGTTGTGCACATTAGGTCAGATCTGCCAAGTGACCTCTCCTGCCTGCCCCTTCTCACCTCTCTCCTCTCTTTTCTCTCTTCCTCCTTCCTGGACTCTATGTGTGTTTTTCTTTCACATAGGCATGTAGTTGTTTATATAAATATATAAAGTTGTTTATATAAATTGGTTTCATATTAGTATTTGAGTACATTGGATACTATTTCTCCCATTCTTGAGATACTTTACTAAGAAGAAAGTTTCAACTTCATCCAAGTAGACACAAATATATAAAGTCCCCATCCTTTCTGTGGCTGAATCGTACTCCACGGTATACATACACCACAGTTTGTTAATCCATTCATGGTTTGATGGGCACTTGGGCGCTTCCATGACTTGGTGATTGTGAATTGAGCTGTAATAAACATTCTGGGTATAAATGTCCTTGTGGTAAAATGGTTTCTAATCTTCTAGGGTAGATACCTAGCAATGGGATTGTAGGATCAAATGGGAGACAGACTTTAGTTCTTTAAGATTTCTCCATATTTCTGTCCACAGAGGTTGTGTCTTGGGAAAAGATTGTTAAAAGAAGACCCCCTTGGCATTTGCAACCATACCAAAAATAAATAAATGAGACATGATCAAGCTAAAAAGCTTCTGCACAGCTAAGGGCACCACAACTAAAGCAAACAGACAGCATTTGGAATAAGAAAAGATATTTGTATGTTACAAAACTGACAAAGGCCTGGTAACCAGAATAGGTAACCAGAATCTCAGAGAACTCAAATTAGTCAATCAGAAAGGAGCAAACAACCCCAAGTATAAATGGGCAAGAGACTTGAACAGAAACTTCCCCCGTCCTAATTTTTAATAACCTTCTATCATTATTTGTTGAAAATCTTTCTTTGCCATTAGACCATGAGCTTTATAGGGAGACTACCTGTGAGTTTTCTCCACCAATGTAGTTTTAATGTTTAACAAATATTTAGCATGCAATAACTCTGTGATAGATGCATTATTAGTTAACAGATGGTATGTTTATTCAATTCTACTGTAGAATGATTTTGTATTGGACTAGAAAATAAATAAACATATATTAATGATTTTGTCATTACTCAACTCAAATTTTACCTTTGAGTAAAATTTGGTACGTCTGCAAAACGTACCAGATTTTGGTACCTTTGGTGAACTTCTTTGGTACCTTTGGTACCTTTGGTACGTCTGCAAAACTTACCAACAGAATATCTAAATGTTATTGCAACCTAAAAATGTAGAAGTAATTATCTAGAATTTTCTAATAATTGCTACCTCTATACAATTTCATGCCATAATATTCATATAGGGGTAATGTTGATATACTTTAAGAAACCAAATTAAGTATAGTAAAGCCTAGAAAAATTTCTCATTTTAATTTTTATCAGTAAGATTTAGGATTCAGAATCAGGGAGAAATATTGGGGCCAAAAATGAGATTTTAATAAGTCGGCTGGTCAGTTTAGTCACAGTGCTTTGGTTACAGATGCTGGGGAATGTGTGGATGGGTATTAACCACCTGAGAGAAAGGAAAGCAGGAAAGCAGAGTAGGGAGAAAAAGAGAGTGATTAAGGAGAATTGGAAACAGGAGTAAAGATTGTTGGAGTTGTGGCAAGAGGATGCTAATCTATGATGATCTTGATGGGACGAGGTTTAAACTGAATTCTGAAAAACACAGGTCATCTTCCATGACACTCAAGGATATTCATAATCCATAAGTCAAAAGCAAGATGAAAATCTTGGCTAGCATTGCTTCATTTTATCACCACGTATCTGCTCTATCCTTGGAGTTTTACTGGAGATGACAGGCAGACAAAGGCATAAAAAACACACACGTGAACTCACAGGTGAGTGATAAAAGTACACATGGGAAGAATGAAACAGTCCAACACACGAAAGTCACTGGACCAAGTAGGAGGTCCATTGTAGCTCTTGAACCTAAGCATTTACAAATGTATTGAAACCCATGTGTGCCCAACTTTACTCTCTAGTAGCTTATAGTAAATTTAAGGGAATAAAATATATATGAAACACATTTCAATACAGATCTAAGTGATGAGATTGTATGTAAGAGGTAACTTCTATAAATTAGCATGTAGGTAGACGGTGGAACTTAGTAAATGAAGAATAGTACTCATCAGACTCTGTGAACTGTATTAGCTTGCAATTTGTTGGTCAAGTTTTTTCTCTAGGAAGAAGTTGACATTTCTTTAATTGGATTAAAGTAGGCTTTAATTAAAGTAGGCTTCTATTGGAGACCAGAATATGGAAAACATAAATGTCATGCCTGGTGGTGCCTAAGGAGCTTGGTACTTGTTAAGTTTGTGTGTACCGCAGCTCTGCTGTAAGTGTGGCATTTCTGAATGTAAACGCATTCAGGGAAAGAGACCAGTGAGGATGGCAGTTGGTGGAAATCTAAGACTTTGAGCTAAAACTGAATCTTGAAGTGTTGGTGTTTTGGGAATAGCCATGGTCCTAGACAAGGGCTCTTTGGCTTTATGACACTCTAGGTGGAGAATCCAGGGTCCAGGGCTTAGTTGTAGGATAGAGCAACTAGTTCAAAACAATCCTGGGAATGAAGGAAATGTCCAGTCCAGGTCTGAGTACTGAGAACAAAGGATGAAGACTTCTCCTTGGATCCCAGATGAAGCCTTGGCACTGAATCATTTTACTTAAATCATATTTCCAAACATTTTAATATCCTTCTTTTGTGAACTTCTGACTTTTGATAACCTCTGAATAAATATGTGATTATAACTTTGATTTTAACCAATATGGAGGGTTTTTTAAAAAATATCATTTTTTCCTTTTCTATTGGGTTAAATGTGATGTATCGTCATTTCAAATAATTTGAAAAATATAGAAATTTAAAAAAACTTTAACCCCATCTCTCAAATTTACTATTTTTAGCATATTAGCATATATGCTTCCACTTTCATATGTGAAGATATACAATTTATACACATGCTATATCATTTATAAATAGTATTTCTTAAACATTTCCATATATATATATATATATATATATATATATATATATATATATTGATGAACTTTATTTTGAATGATTGAAAGCATCTCCTCCTTAGAATGATTAAAATGTATTTCATTATCTCCCTAGAATTTAACATTTCATTTATGTGTAAATTTGTTTGTAGTTTTTAGAAAGTCCTGGCAAAGAACCGTTAACTGTTTTCTTTTCCTAGAATAAATACCTAGAAGAGCAAATGATGTTAACATTTTAAAAGACACTTAAAATACTATAGCAAGTTATATTGTATTACAGGAAAGTTTGTTCTAGATACATTGTATCAATTTGTTCATTCAATGACAATGGTTAAGAGTGTTCATTTCTCCATAACCTCTCTAATAGCAGGTGTCAGAATTCTGTTTCATCTTGGCCAATGCTTTGGATAGATTTTCCTATCATCTAAGCTTACTTGTGTGGTTTCATTACTAGTACACAATTCCTTATGGATAGTGACAATTTGATTTTACTTTGTATTATTTTACTTATTAGTGAAGGCGTCTGAATTATAAGCTTTGAATTAAAGTTCATCTAAGCCTAGGATGTTTTAAATTGTTGATTATTAGAAAGGAGTTAATAATACCTCCCTTACTATGTCATTACAATGAGTAGTTTATCCATGTAGGAGAACTGTGACTGATAAAAGATTGTTTCATTCTCCTTATATTCTGTAGATTCTGTTTCTCTGCTTGAAGTTTACAGCTTTCATGATCAGTGTACAGAAATACACATCAGAGGAAGTTAAATGAAGCAACACAACCAATGCATATTTAATATAGGAAAAATGCATTTATTGGAGTTAGTATTATAAGCTAATTAGCACAAGTAAAGTCTAATGTGGCAAGACTTTAGCTGCTACTAGTGGAAGTAAAGGGGGAGCTTTGTGTATTTTTTGTAATATATAAAAAGACATCTTCAGAAACAAAAAAATTTAAGAAAGTCTCTCTACCTTCAGGCTTCCAACAGGCTATAAACCTTTAACTTCTTACTCTGCACCACTCCATACATAGCCGTCTCAGGACCTTTGAATTTACTGTTATTCTACCTAAAGGGCCTTATCCCTCGCTATTCACAAGGGCCATCCCTATATTTTAAATAGTTCTATGCTCAAAACACTCTTCTTTAAAGAGATTTTCTGTGGCGGTACTCCAAAGAACACCCCATCACCCTTTACTTTGTTATCTTTCTTCATTGTTTTTCATAGCACTTAATGAATTACAATTATTGATTTATAAGTTAGAATTTATAAGTTCAATCAATTTATAATTGATTTATTTATAATTGATTTGTTTATAATTGATTTATAAGTTGGATTTACTGTTATATTAACTGTATGATAAAAAAGGCTTGTTTTATTCACTGCTGTGTTCTCACTTCCTAAACTGCTGTTTTATGTATAGAGCACACACAATAAATATTTGTTAAATGACTAATTTATTAATCAATGAGTAAATTGAGTTAATGAGGACAAGTATGACTTCATGATCTAAATATACAGTATTTTTATTGTATTCCTGCTGATATGATTTATATCACTTTTTAGCTGTGAGTGTTTAGGTTATATGTACATTGAAAGCTAAGTGGTATATTTCAAATATATTATTAATAAGTATTCTGTAAAGCAGTTTGTTATGTCTCCATTCCTACATTCATCTATTAAGAGGTAAGGCTTAGATGGCACGTTGGAGGAGAACTCACTGGCTCAATTATCATTCCTTTTTCAAGGCAGAGGGTAGAGTGAGAGTGATGCTGAGATCTGTTCCTGTCCTTACTTCCATCAAAATACTTAAAGAAAAAAATGTAGAAGCCAGGCACGGTGGGTGGCTTGCAATTATAAACCTAGCACTTTGGGAAGCTGAGACAATAAGATTGCTTGAGTCCAGGAGTTCAAGACCAGTCTGGGCAACATAGTGAGAAAAAATACAAGAATTTTAGAATCTGCCTCTAGAAAAAATGCAAGAATTAGCTGGGCATGGTGGTGTGTATCTGTACTGCCAGGTGCTCAGGAGGCCAAGGCAGGAGGATCCCTGGACCCTGAGAGTTTGAGGTTGCTCTGAGCTGTGATGAGGCACTTACCCTCTAGCCAAGGTAGCAGTGAAACCCTGTCAAAGATAAACAAACACAATGTAGGCAAATTCAGACATGTGATTGGTCTGCGTTGCTGTCAGTATTTTATTGCCATGTTTTTGTTTTAGAGTATTACATCATATCATGAATGATTTCATAGTCGGCAGTTTCAGATATGAGAGTTATACTAGATCACCAAAGTAAAACTGATAGTCCCAATATATTTTGTGATTTACATGAATGGGGCATTGCTCTCGCACTTCCGCAACATTAACAGATTGAGAGAAAACTAATGTAAAATTTAACAAAACCTATATAGCTCTTACTTGAATTACTAGGATTCAAAGGACTCACGGCACTTGAACAGGAATATGGGGAAGTCGGAGGAAACCTGATGATAAGCTGTGGTTATGAAAGAGATGTAGGGCCTGTTTTTCATGAGTGAGTTATTTTTTTGCCAGTGTTTCTTAATTGATTTAAAATAGAGAATTTCTCATGGTAGTTAATTTCTCATTTCTGCATAACACATAAGCATTTAATTTCGTGGACAGGCCTTTGTTACTAAGTATGATGAACTATGGTTGTAATGTCATCTAAGTGTAAAGCAGAAGATGTTTTCAATTAAAGGAATTTGTAAAGATAGTAAAGAAAACCAAAAGCCCCACAGTTTGACTCAAATATGTTTTATTGTATTTCCCATGGCACAGTGAAGAAAATGTTGAAGACATGTAAGCCATTTTTTGACTCTTTCAATATGATAGGAGAGTTAGTCTTTCTAATCAGTTCATCAAGCCTTTATTAAGATTAAAATCTGGATGAAGATTTGTCTTCATACTTAATATTTTTCTGCTTTATGTGCTTCTGATGAAAAGTCATTTTCCCTCCTTTAATTTTCCGTCAAAGTGAACATGAACTTCCAGCGCACATTTCAAAAATACGAGAGTGGATACTTGGGTGTTCTTAATGACAGTATTTAGGAGCTATCTTGATTTTACATGTAAGAATCATACCATAAAACATTTCATATGCTCTGTGAACATCTACATCCTTCCTGAAATAAATGCAAAAAATCCACTAAAAGTTGTTAGGTAATATTTTAAAGTTACTTGACTTGCTATATTTTAGGTTTTATATGAAATGCCAAAATACATTAAGCTTTACCAAGCTCAAAAAATAAATACAGAGAGATAAATAAAAATACTTTTATTTCTTCCCTCCCCTGTTGATGCCTCTCTTCGTGTCATTTGGTTTCTAATTCCAGTTGTTATTAAATATTTTTAAAATAATGAAAATATTAGATGAATATTTTTAATGCTTT
This sequence comes from Loris lydekkerianus, assembly GCA_963574355.1. Lineage (NCBI taxonomy): Eukaryota > Metazoa > Chordata > Mammalia > Primates > Lorisidae > Loris > Loris lydekkerianus. The sequence goes on from CAUYPK010009594.1 coordinate 18,247, forward strand.
GTGCTTACCAGTGTGTTACCTTTAACTATTTTAATAGATTCATTTTTAAAATCAGATATTTTAAAATCAAATATTTTAAAATATTCTTTACTATTTCTAATATGATTTTGTGTCACTATCTTTTGAGACCGTGCATGTCTAACATTGATTTTACTTTGCTTGTATATGTAGTGATCTCTTAGCTGAATATAAAATAGTGGGTTTCTAGAAATTTTTCTTAAAGCTTTCTTGGCATTGTTTGATTGTCTTCTTCTTCTTTTTTTTTTTTTTGTTGCAGTTTTTGGTCAGGGCTGGGTTTGAACCTACCACCTCTGGTATAAGGGGCCAGCACCCTACTCCTTGAGCCACAGGTGCCACCCATGTTTGGTTGCTCTCTTATGTCCAATTTACTGTTAGGAATCCTAGATTCATGCTTCCATTTACATAATCTACTTTTTCTTTCCAGAAGTTTTAGGATATTTTATGGATCTTTGATGTTTCTTTTCATTGTTTTTATACAGTGTGTGTAGTAAGCTGTTTTGTTTTAATTGGAGTAATATTAGTGGTGTTGCCATGAGGCTAGGTAGGGTTTTCCCTTGTATATTTTGTAAGCCTGGGGACTATCTCATTGTTGTACTTGAATGAATCCCTTTCTGGCACTACTGCAGGAGCAATGATTACTATGAACTAAATAAAGCCCATCTAATACTCTATTTATTAAAAATAGCTCCCAAAGACCCCTCTGTGACACTTGACATTTCTTTTGTGCCCCCGAGGCCTAAGCCAGACTAAATACCTTGATAAAACTTGTCTGCTATGAGACTTCTATCATAGCAAAGGAGTGGTTTTCTGGCTATGAGAGGGTCCTATTGGCAGATGGGTGGTGAGAAGGAAAAGGAATAGCAGAGGAGATTCCATATACATTGCAGCTGCACCTGACACGCCCATTGGGAGACACTCTATGGAACTCCTAAAGATAACCTGAATATTCTTCCAAAGAGGCCATGATCATGTTGGGAGGTAGGGAGAGTGGCACTGAAATTTGAGATGTCGTATTTTTGGAGTGTGAATTTATGGGTAAGCAAGGGCAAGAGGTTAGAATGATCCATTTAATAATAAAGTTGGAACCATCAATATGAACTCATAGTCAGCTTAATATAAATATAAGTTGTTAAATATGTAAATATTCATAAATACATTTAGGTTCAGGGGTAGTGTGCACACATACACAGAGGAAAAATACACATTTTAAGAAAGGAAAAATCTGTTTTAAAATTGTAATGTACTCAACATATGCCTCTAATGTGTGATATTTTGTCTATCTTACCTTGTATCTCAGGCAGAAGTCAAACGTGACTTGAACATGACCATGGTAATGCAGCCAGAAGCACACCTGGAACCTGGATCTGGGTTTCTGATGAGGAAGGCAGGGTTGTCTGGGAAAATGCAAATTCTAGACTTAGAAATGCATCAGATGACCTTAGATCATCTGTAGTGCCATAAAATAAAGACATACTCTAAAAAGAAAAACAAAACTTACTGAAGGGAGTATGAAGAGCTTCCAAAGGCCAAACCTGTAACTATTTGAATACAAAGAACAAGGTTGTATTAGATTTGATTGTAGGCCAAATTGTAACATAAATATCCATGAATCCTTACTTATATAAATAAGTGACTGAATAAATATGTAAGTGGGTATAAGACTTCCAAGTAGATTTTGCAGATTGCCCAGTTATAGAAGGAAAACATAATTCCCCATGTCTTCAGTCTGGGCTGCACACAGTGACTGCCTTCCAAAGAGGCCAGTGTGGAAAGTGGCAACAGTGGGATTGGTAGCAAAAAATACCTTTATGGCAGAGAAATCTGACAGACACTACGGGAGCCAGGGATCAAAGTCATTATGGTATAGCATCTTCCCTGATACGGTGTGAGAAACAGGGCATTTTTCTTCTGTGATCTTCCTCCCAGAAGCTTCTAACCCCAGTAAAGTCATGAGAAAAACATCAGGAGAATCCCAGTGAAGTGGGTGTCCTGCAGGAGAACTCACACTGCTCCTCAAAACTGCCAGGGCCTCAAAAACTAGGTGAGTCTAAAGAGATTTGCCAGCTAACTGTAATATAGCATCCTGAATTAGAACCTGAAACAGAAAAGGGACATTAGTTAAAAACTAAGGAAATAAAAATGAAATATAGACTTTAATTAAAAATATATCAACATCAGTTAATTAACTGTAACAAATATACTATCCTAACGTAAGATATGAATAATGGAAGAAATTTAGTGCAGAGTACGTGGGAGTTGTCTGTTCCTAACTTCTCAATTTTTTGTGTATGTTAAACTATTCTAAAAATACACTTTTTTTTTTTTTTTTTTTTTTTTTTTAAGTTAATGTGATCCTATTGTGAGGTCTCTGGTAGCAAGTGAACTTAGACATGTTGATTTCATTTGCTGTGTTTTAATTCTGTGATGGGTTTTAAGAGTTCCCATTAAATCTACCCTTTGCTCAAGAAGCAACCTTTCACCATCAAATTCGGATCTGAATTGCTATCTGAGGATGGCTGAATAAATTAAGCTTTACAGCAGCCTGATAGGGTCTAGTAAATGTTTATATGAGGGAGAGCTAAATTTGTAGCTTTTCAGTTCCCTTTTGAGTATGTTCACATCTGCTGCCTACACACACTTTGTCCCAGACAGCTATTTATTTTCACTGACCCTTGCAGGGTGAAGTGACTCTAAATATAAGGAACAGGACAGTGTTTGTAAGGTTGGCGTTTCTAAACCACCAAGTACAGCTGCTGCTGGAAGAACTTCTAAGTTAGGAAAAGTTGCAACACAGTCCAGATTAAGGAAGTAATTCTGGAAAGTCCCCAGGCTCAAAAATGTCTTCCTTTGCATCTTCAGGGAACCAGAGTATTTTAGAGCAGCAAGTTGTTTTAGTAGATGCCTGAGTCAGCTCTTTTCATTGTATAAGACTTATATCCACAAAATCCATATTAAATGGAAATTAATATTTGATCCACAGGGCTATATAGGCCTAATGGGATCATATATGTAAAAATTATTTTACAGCTGTAATGTGGATGTACATAATTACTACTTACAGTTATCAGACTTCACTGTATCATAAGCTAGTCTGTTTCACTTTGAGTTACCGTATATACTCAAGTATATACGGTAAATATAACTTTTTATTTTGTTTTATTATTTTCAAAATTTTTTCTTAATTTCGGATGAATATGAGGGTACAGGTGCTTAGTTTGTCAAGTTGTAGTTGAGCCCTTCACCCAGGGAGTGTCCTGAACACCCTTACGTTGTCCCCATTAGGTGAGCGATTACCAACCCCCCTCTCCTCCCCTCTCCACTTTCCCTTCTCCCCCTTCCCTCCACTTGATTTTCACTGTATTTTTCTCTCCTGCCAGCTTGTGCTTTGTTTTCTTTTTATTTAGTCATCTTTTATTTTTGGGGATTCATAAAGGGTACAAAGAATTAGATGCAATGATTGCATTCGTTATATAAAGTCCCTCTTATAATTGTGTCCCGTCCCCAAGAGGTGTGCCATACCCTGAGACACCCCCCCCAGCCCCTCGCTCCTCGATCCCTCATTCCCCTACCCACCCCTTGTATTAGCTCATCTACTGCCTTCATATCAGAATTGAGTACATTGGATTCATGCTTCTCCATTCTTGTGATGCTTTACTAAAAAGAATGTGTTCCACCTCCATCCAGGTTAAGACAAAAGATGTAAAGTCTCCATCTTTTTTAATGACTGAATAGTATTCCATGGTATACATATACTACAGCTTATTAATCCATTCCTGGGTTGGTGGGCATTTAGGTTGTTTCCACATTTTGGCGATTGTAAATTGAACTGCCATAAATAGTCTAGTGCAAATGTCCTCATGATAAAATGATTTTCTTTTTCCTCTGGGTAGATGCCCAGTAATGGGATTATAAGATCAAATAGAAGGTCTAATCTGAGTTCTTTAAGGAGGATTCTCCATACTTCCTTCCAAAAAGATTGTATTAGTCTGCAGTCCCAACAGCAGTGTGAAAGTGTTCCCTTATCTCTACATCCACGCCAGCATCTGCAGCTTTGAGACTTTGTGATGTGGGCCATGTCACTGGGGTTAGGTGATATCTCAGGGTGGTTTTGATTTGCATTTCTCTGATGATTTAGAGATGATGAGCATTTTTTCATATATTCACCTTTGTCTTCTTTAGAGAAGGTTTTATTCATCTCTCTTGCCAGTGACATATGGGATTGGTGGGTCTTTTTATTATTATTATTAATTTGAGTTCTCTATAGATCCTAATTATCAAGCTTTTGTCTGATTCATAATATGCAAATATCTTTTCCCCTTCTGAAAGTTGTCCATTTGCTTTGGTTGTTGTTTTCTTAGCTGTACAGAAGCTTTTCAGTTTAATTAAGTCCCATTTGTTTACTTTTGTTGTTTTTACAATTGCCATGGAAGTCTTCTTCATAAAATCTTTACCCAAGCTGATCTCTTCAAATGTTTTCCCCACACTTTGAGAACTTTTATTGTCAGCGTGTGCCTTTGAAAGAGCACTTTCTCACAGGAAGCCAAAGTTTTCTTTTCTATAATTTCATAGTACAAAGCGGGTGGTAACGAGATTCTGTAGATGAGTTAAAATGCTGGTCCTCCCACTTACTATCCAGCATCTAGGCAGGGGTGGCGAACACGCGGCTAGAGCCGCATGCGGCTCCCGGCCAAAATGAATTTCGGCTCTTTGCCTCTTATCATTATTTTGTATACTGTGGCTCTTTGCCAAGTTTGGATTTTGTTATGCTGCTTCTGAGG
>CAUYPK010009595.1:0-67457 GCA_963574355.1 Loris lydekkerianus
ATGAAAAAAGCCAACAATCCCATATATCAATGGGCAAGAGACATGAATAGAACCTTCTCTAAAGAAGACAGACGAATGGCTAACAAACATATGAAAAAATGTTCATCATCTCTATATATTAGAGAAATGCAAATCAAAACAACCCTGAGGTACCATCTAACCCCAATGAGAATAGCCCATATCACAAAATCTCAAAACTGCAGATGCTGGCATGGATGTGGAGAGAAGGGAACACTTTTACACTGCTGGTGGGACTGCAGACTAGTACAACCTTTCTGGAAGGAAGTATGGAGAAACCTGAAAGCACTCAAGCTAGAGCTTCCATTTGATCCTGCAGTCCTATTACTGGGCATCTGCTCAGAAGGAAAAAAATCCTTTTATCATAAAGACACTTGCACTAGACTGTTTATTGCAGCTCAATTTACAATCGCCAAAATGTGGAAATAGCCTAAACGCCCCCCAACCCAGGAATGGATTAACAAGCTCTGGTATATGTATACCATGGAATACTATTGAGCTATTTAAAAAAATGGAAATTTTAAATCCTTTGTATTAACCTGAATGGAAGTGGAACACATTATTTTTAGTAAAGCATCACAAGAATGGAAAAGCATGAATCCTATGTATTTAATTTTGATATGAGGACAATTAGTGACAATTATTGACACTGTGGGGTTTGGGGAAGTGGACAGCAGAGAGAGAGAGAAAAGGAGGGTGGGGTGGGGAAAGGAAGAGCAGTAAGAGGAGAGGAGGGAGGGGTCTTGGTGTGTGCCACACCTTTTGGGCGCAAGACACAATTGTAAGAGGGACTTTACTAATAAATGTATTCAGTGTAACCTGGTTTCTTATACCCTCAATAAATCCCCAACAATAAAAAATAAATAAATATAAAAATAGAACAGCCATATGATCCATCAATTCCACCACTGGGTACATATCCAAAGGAAATGAAAACAGGGTCTCAAAGAGATATTTGCACATCCTTGTTTATAACAAAAACGTTCACAATTGCCAAATGGTAGAAATAATCCAAGTGTTCCAATGGATCGCTAAGTAAAACATAGTCTATCCACACAATAGAATACTATTTGGCCTCAAAAAATGAAGGAAACTCTGACATATGATACAACATGGATGAGTCTTGAAGATGCTGTGCTAAATGAGATAGCCAGGACAAATACTGTATGATCCCAGGAGGTGCCTACACTAGTCAAATTCATAGGCATAGAAAGTAGAATGGTGTTTTCTAGGAGCCAGGGGAGGGAGGGATGGGGAGTTTTTCAATGAGGACAGTTTTCATTTCACAAGATGAAAAAATTCTAAAGATTGGTCTCAGAACAACATGAACATACTTAACACCACTGAACTGTACACTTAAAATGGTTACAATGGTTCTTTGAGGATTCTCCAAACTTCTTTCCAAAGAGGCTATATGAGTTTACAGCGCCACCAAATTAGATCTTCCACTTTGACCCCACAATCCCACTATCATGCATCTACTTAGAAGAAAAGAAATCCTTTTATCATAAAGACATTTGCACTGGATTATTTATCGCAGCTCAATTTACAGTCACCAAGATGTGGAAACAACCTGAATGCCCATCAACTCAGGAATAGATTAACAAACTGTGGTGTGTGTATCCCATGGAATACTATTCAGGCATAAAAAGATGGAGACTTTTCATCTTTCGTATGAATCTAGATGGAATTGAAACACATTCTTCTCAGTATAGTTATCACAAGAATGGAAAAGCAAATATGCAACCTACACAATACTAATATGAAGCCAATGGAGGATCCAATTTCAATCCAAGGTGGGGGAGGGGCCACAAGGAAGGGGGAAAAAGGAGAGTTGAGGTGCTTTCACTAAGTGGGGTGTATGGCACACCTTTTGGGTGCAGGACACAACTACAAAAGGACTATACCTAACAAATTCAAATATTGTGACCTAGTTGTTTATACTCTCACATTTACCTGAAATAAAAAGAAATAAAAAAAACTCATTAAGATATTTAAAAAATAGTTATAATGGTAAATGTTGCATGTATTTTACAACAATCAATAAATAAGTGGTACACAGGAAGGTGTCTGAGGCTGCAACTAGATTCTCTTGCCCACTAATTGCCTTTCAGGCTCCTGGTCATATGTAACACCTGTTCGCGTGCCCAGGACATACTTCCCAGCACTCCAGGCACAGCCGACATTTCTGTCAGCACCCCACTACTGGCAGGTAGCAGCATGGCGTCTTGGTCAGTTCTGCTAGTTCATTCACCCATTCATTTATTCCTTCAGGTGCTCGCTCATGCCTGCAATGAATAAGCATTATCTAAATGCCCCCTCTGTGCCAGACTGAGGCCTCAAACAGACCAGAGATGGAGACTGTCTTGGCCTTGATCTGAGGGGAAATTAGATTGATCAAAACTGACCACACAGAGGAAGGGCTGGGACAGAGGCTCGTAAGCACTGAGGGAACCTAGAGAAGAGGGCGTGACTGACTAGTGAGGGAGCAGTCACAGTCAAGGGGGCCTTCTCTGCCTGAGCTAAGGCCTGAAGCCTGCAGGGCTTGGGCAGGCTGGGGAGGATGACCGAGTGTATTTCACATGGAAAGATTTCTGAATGTGGGTGTGGGAGAGACAAAAGCCAGGAAAAAAAGTGTTTTTAAGGATGAGAAGAAACTGGAACCCTTGTGCACTGCTGCTGGGAATGGAAATTGGTGCAGCCACTGTGGAAAACGCTGTGGAGATTCCTCAGAAATGTAAACATAGAACTACCATATGATTCAGAAATTTCACTTCTGGGTATTTACCTAAAAAGTTGAAAACAGGGTCTCAAAGAGATGTTTGTATACCTGCATGTGAAGTAAGCCCTCCATATCCTCAGGTCTCACTCACATCCTCAGGTTCAATCAACTGCAGCATGAAAACATTCAGAAAAAATAAAAAATGATACAAAACAAAATCTAATAGAAATAAAAGGCAACGCAGAGTAACAACTATTTATATAGCACTCACATTGTATTAGGGACTATATATGATCTAGAGATGACTCAAAGTACATAGGAGGGTGTGCACAGTTTAGATACAAACACTATGCTATCTTAGATCAGAGACTCAAGCAGCCACAGATTTGGGTATCCAAGGAGGGTCCTGGAGCCAATCCCCCATGGACACCAAGGGACAAATGTATAGGGAAGAGAAAGGAATTAATGGAGGGAGGGAGAGAATGCGAGGAGCAGAGTTGCACACACACTAAACACAGATAACTCAAAGGAATTTATTAACGTGTAGGTGTCTCTAATGCCTATAGTAACTGGAAGAGTCTCCCACCCACCACCAGCCTTCAGAATCTCTTGGGAAACACTCTGCTGAGAGGAGTGATGGCCAGAGCTGCAGGCTGCCTCTTTCTCTAGGTAGATTGCTAGTTGCCTGGCTCCTCACTCCCTGTCCCAGAATGGACCAGAAGCTGGGAGCATCATCATCTCCCAGAGGAGCCTTCTGAGATGCCCCCTTCTTGGTTAGCAGGCAGACAGACCAATCAACAGAGCAGAAGGTGGAGTGTCTGACACAGAAGAACAGTTCTGAGTGGGCACCCTCCTACCCATCCCCTGTACCATCACACATCTTAGCCTGTCTTGGGAGACAAACACTGAGTACCTGGTCTATAGCCAGCGCCCAAACTAGCTGTATGTGCAGATAAAGGGGGCAGGGGTTCAGAAAGTAAGGGCCAGAATCAAGTAGGGACTGGCAAGGTGCAAGGAGGCGGCGAACGGGGAGTGTTACAGCAGGGTGCACGTGGTCCTGCAGATGGGCTTCAGAGCAGATCGTTATTCAGGCCTCCAGGCTCAGGACAGACCAAAGACAGCTCAGCTGCTCTCCTGTTCCTTCCTTGGACTTGGGCAGGCTGAAGCCAGACAACACAGTTTAGTCTGCACTACCCATGAGCTTAGCTTTTAGCTAGACTTGGAGAGGAACTCCTGGATGTTTAGGCCAAAAACCTGTAATCTGAGAGTGTTCAGGAGAATTCAGGGCACATGAGGGTAATGCACAGAAAAGTGGAAATCTACATGGCTCTTCTAGCTCTGAGCATAAAGGCCAGGACTGGGGAGGCAGTTGGGCTGCAACTCTCATGGCTTCTCCCCAGCTTCTGGCTCAGGGCTGTTCAGCCCATCTGACAGGTAGTCATCTTCATTGTTCTGTTTCATCTTGGTCTCCAGGACCGTGATGCGCTGCTTGAGCTTCTGCTGGGCTCCCGTGTACTCAGCCAGCAGGCGGCCAAAGCGAGTGTACAAGGTTTCCATGTTGGTCTCTAGCTGCTCCAGCTTCTCCTGCACATCCACCTCCATGCTGGTTGCCACCTCATTCTCATCCAGCAGCCCCTCCTTCATCAGGATCTCCCGACCCCTCTCTTCCAAGACCTTCTTGGCATCTGGGTACTCAGTCACAGCTTCCATAAGATCATCCTTGGACAAGCAGAAGAGGTCTGAGTAGCCTAGGCTCCGGATATTGGCCGTGCGTCGATTCCCCATTTTGCTGCCCTTAATGTTAAGGATACTGATCTCTCCAAAGCAGCTGCCAGCCGAGAGCAGGGCATATTGAGTCACACCATCATCAGCCACCACTGCCAACTTGCCCTCCTTGATTATGTACATCTCCTTGCCAATGTCCCCTTTGCGGCAAATATAATCCCCAGGGCTAAACACCTGAGGACGGAGCTTTAGTACAAGCTCCACTAGCAGGCCAGCCTCACAGTCATGGAAGATGCGCACTTTCTTTAGTGTGGACAGGTGGACATTGATGGCTATCTCAGCCCTAAGCTTGGCTGGCAGATTCTTGAGAACTTCCCGCTCATCCACAGTCTTCTTATTAGTCCACAAGTAGTCAAACCACTTAATGACCTTGGCTTCCATCTCCTTGCTGACCTTGCGGAACTGCATGTAGTGTTTGACAGCATCAATCTTGGCTTGAAACTCTGCCCTGGTGGCATTCATGTTGGAGATCATGGAACCCACATTTCCTACAATGGTGGCAAAGATGAGGACACCAATCAGGAAGTCAAAGATGACAAATAGATACTCTTCATCCTTTACAGGGGGTGGTGTCTCCCCAATGGTGGTGAGGGTCAACGTGGACCAGTAAAGGCAGTAGACATATTCCCTAGCCAGGTAGCCATATTCAGGGTCAGTGATGTTGGGGTAAACCCAGGTGTCAACCCCAAAGCCTATAGACTTGGAGATGGCGTAATAGATGCAGGCATTCCAGTGGATGATGACCAAGATGTAGAGAACTAGATTGCTGATGCGGAAGATGTTGGGGTAGCTGGTGCGTGTCTCAGTGCGGTCAAAGAACTCGAACATGCGGGCAAAGTGTAGCAGGCGGTTGAAGCGCAGCTCGGGGCTGTGGATGCCCACAGCGAAATAGATCAAGTCTGTGGGGATGATGGAAGCCACATCCAGTTTGAACTGCAAGGTATGGATATAGTTGTCCCGTAGTTTTTTAGTGTCTTTGACCAGCAACCCCTGCTCCAGGAAACCTAGAAGACACACAAGCCAGCACATCACCCCTGTCCTCAGACCTGTCCCTCTCAATAGACTAATGCACATCAAGGACCAAACTCCCCATGTGACCCTCCTTCCCAAGGAGGCAGATGGCTCATAGAGCAGGACTCTCTAGAAGGATGGTAAGAGGCCATCCATAGGTCCAAAGCTCTGTAGCATGTGGGATCCGGAGGCTCAAAGAAGGGCAGCCACCTACCAGAGTCTCGGCCAAGCAGTTGTATCCAGTGGGCTTCCCAAAACTATGGACTCAGACTTTTGGACTTACAGGTGATGTTACTCCCTTTATGCTCCTTCTGCTCACTGACCTGTGCGCAGTCGGATTAAGAGGTCTGTGATGTAGACTGCATCTGAGAAGTAGTCCAGCACCAGCCACACCAGGTAGTAGCCTTTCTGTAGGTCACTGAAACAGGCTCTGCAGGAGGACAGGGCTGTGCTTCACCCTCAGAGCCAGCCAAGGTCTCTTGGAAGCCCCAAACTGAATGGCCACTGTGTACAAGGCTTAGGGTGGCTACCAGGGGCATTGTGGAGTCACAGCCAGCCTAATGCCAAGGAGACACTGACAAGGAACTTCTACATAAATATCACTACACAGATATCATCATTGACCATTATTTTTGGGTCTTACCCACTGGATTGTGAGCTCCAGGAAGGCAGAGACCTTCACTTAGTCACTACTCCTGCCTCATGCCTAGCCCAGCGCACCAGGATGCAAGAGCACAGTGGGCGTGAGTTAAACCTGTGAATAAGTCACTGGGAGAGAAAACTACAGGGCACAGCTGAATCCCTTCCTTGGTCATCTTCTGCTCACCCACTGGCCAGTGCAGGCGAAAGGGAGGGTATTGGTGGGAATGCACAAGGTTGGAGGCTGTAGTAGCTTCTTAGAAGGAATGGACATGGTATGGTGACTGAGTGGGAACCTAGGGATAGGGCAGAGATAGGGATGGTGCATTGAGTGTGCAGAGGGAGGAGCGGTTAATTCTGACTACTTGCTCACATTGATACTCAAACTCCAGCCCCTTCCTGTTTGCACAGATGGCTCCCCCAGCACCCTCCTCAGCATACCCTCCCCAGCACTGAACACAGACCGAGGACCCAGCAGATGCAATGACTTAGGTGGGGATGGGATAGGGTGGGCACGCTGCCTTTTGGACTGAGCCTGCTGGGAGAAGAATCTCCATGGGTTGGATACTAGTAAGGGATTTTTCTCTTGAGGAAACAACACATTCTGATCCAAGAGCAGTTAGTGTTTGCAGAAGTTGGAGCGAGAGAAAGCCAGGTCCAGAGGGCCGTGAAGCCCATGCTCAGGGCTTAAACTTCATCCTGTGGGCAGTGGGAGCCATGAAGGATTTATGAGGAGCGAGTGGCCTGATCAAATAGCAATTTGGAGAAAACATGCTCATTGCAAGTGTGGAGGGTGCACCAGAAGAGACAAGAGTGTCTTCCAGGAATGTGTATGGGAAGAGAGGGGGGGCCTCACCCAGTATTCCAGGAACAGGACAGGTAGGAAGCCTTGGTGGCACATGAAATTAGGGGAGACTTGGTGCTAATAGGACAGGCGAAGGGACCACTGGCAGCCAGGAGAAAAGGGCTGAGTTGGGATAAAGTGTCCACAGATGGGACTGCTGTGCTATCAAACCCAGGGCCTGTGGACTGGACTGCTTTAGCTACCCCCTCCCGGGCCCTGCTCACCTGGCCACCAGCAGGCACCAGTTGTAGAGGACAGGCATAGCAATGACAAACAGCCAGCGGTAATACCAGTCCCCGGCCGGGTCCAAAACAAATAGTTCAAATTTCTTCCTGAGGAGACAGACAGAGGCCAGGCTTGGGGATCAGGTTCCGCTGTGTGGCAGCACCTCAGTCCCCAGAGGACAAGGGTCCCTGAGGAAGCACTGCCTGAGGAGATGTGTCAGGTGAGGGTGTGCCAGCTTAGGGCTCCATTGTTCAGGGCCCCACAAGCTGGAGCCAGACGTGTGAGTGGAGCCCAGATGCGGAACACCTCTCTGCACATTTGGAACCTAGAGAAGCCCATCAGCTCCTGTGCACTCCTGAGGCCTCTTGCTCAGAGGGCACTCCAAGGGCAGAGCTTCTGGCAGGGATGGGGCTGGGGGAGATTTCCACAGGGTGGTAGTGAGGACATGGGCCTGTTCCCGCCTCCCTCCTGCGGAGAGAGGAACTCCAGACAAGTGAGCACCATGTGCTTCCTGCCTGCCCCACACTCCATTTCTGCTCCCTGGCCTCCAGCCTCCAGAGCCCTTTCCCACTTGCTGAGTCCTGCCTTGGCAAGGGCCCTCTTCTTCCACTGGCCAGAGGTGGGAAGCGTCAGCTGGGCCAGATGTCAGCAGTTGCCTATGCAGTCCTCATAGACTCCCCAGCTCTGCCTTCTCTGACCTCCCTGTACCCTCTTGCTCTGTCATCTAGGCCTTGACCACCAGTGCCCTCTGCACCCCAACCCCCACCCACATGACCTCTTCAAGACCCACTTCTGCCATATCAGAGAGAGCTGGGAAGGACATGCCCTCCAGATCACTCCATGAGTGCACTCTGTTGGCATTCCCTGACTGCTGGCTCTGGGCCACAGTCAGGAGCAGCAAGAGGACATCTGGCAAGGAATAGCTAAGATGGGAAAAGCCACTGGACGCTCCCATGGCAAGTAGGCCACTGGCTGTTGGAGAGGCTGTGACAGGAATAATACAAATGTGCTGGGGTTGAAAACACAGTAGATCATCCCAGCCCCCCACTTTCTCCAACCCTGCAGGGCTTAGCACAGCCCTGAGACCCTGGCAGCGACCCTAGAAACTCCAGTGAGCCCTCCCACTGCACACTCGAGGGCCCTTTCACAGCACAGGCTGGACAGCTGTACTTGGTGCCCTTGCCCTCTCCATCCTTGTCGCCTTTGGCATCTTCCTGCTGTGTCGTCACGGTCTGGAGCTCAGGCCCACGGAAACGCTCAAGGAATGAGTCAGGCCTAGGTTCTTCTTCTCGAAAATTCTTGTTGGCCCACTCTCTGATGACCCCCACCAGGCGGGCAATCCTAGGGGTGAGAGGGAAGGAGCATGAGCCAGAGAGGTGACCCGCTTGATAAGGGGCCACCTGCCCCCCAAACACTCGCAGTCTGCTGAGGGGAATGGAAGACAGGCAGGGGAAGCTGGAGACAGGCCAGGCAGGCTAGGGTTCCCCGTGTGCTAAGAGCTGAGACAGAGACCAGCACTGAGGGCAGAGGGGTTCAGGCATGATTCCAAATGAAGCCCAAGGGGGCACAGGAGACCTGGAAAGGCTTCCAGGATGAGGTGCCTTCTCAACTGAGGGTGAACAGAACTTCAGAGCAAGGTGCAAGTGTGTTAAGCCAGCCCTGGCCAGGAAGAAAGCTTGCCCCAGGCTTCCTGTTTCCCTCATGGAACCTGCTACTCTGAGATGGAGACATCGGGCCCTGTACCTAGGCCTCTCTGCTGGGAAGATGTCTCCTGACAGGCTGAGACAGGCAGGGATGTAGGGAAGCTTCCCCTGACCACCGTGAGCTCGCCTTCCAGGAGCCTTAGAGGTTGCTCAGGCATCAGTAGAAAGGAGTTAACTTTGGCTGGCACTGATGGCGCTCCCTGGAGGTCTTAGAGGAAAGATTAAGTGGGACTGAAAGGCCTCATGGGCAGGAGTGGGGCAGCACCAGGACAGTGGTGGGACCCACCTACGGAAGCCACCCCTCTCCCGCTGTGGGGCATCCATGTCCTCCAGCCTCTGCAGTTCTGAGGAGGTGTCATCATCAGCGGCAGACTGTGGCCTGCAGAGAAAAGAGCAGAGTTGACCCAGGATTCTCTGGATATCCCTTATCTTCCCTCCTGGCCTGTGCCTGGAAATCCCACAATTTTTATTGAGATTGTCCCAGCACCAAGGGCTACTTGCTGTCTGATGAGAGGCAGAGCTGGGAGGAAGGATCAGACTCCTGGCCATCCCCAAAACCACACAGGCCCGGAAGACTCACCTGCTGCTGGTCCTGCGCTCATCTTTGCCATTGGCTTTAATGGCAGGGGCTGCATGATGGTTGTGGTTATTGACTGGGGAGCTCTTCACACCGTTGGATTTTTCAGTCATCCTCCATATAAGATTAGAACCCTTACCTGCCAGGGAGCGGACCAAGAAGAAGGTCACAGAGGATCCTGGCACTCATGGAGGGCTGGAGAGCTGCAAGTGGGCAAGGCAGGCCAGAACCCGTGCCCATCCAGCAAGCCTCAGCAGCCCAGGATTCAGCACTGCCCACGTGCCAGGCTCTAAGTGCTCCTACCACCCCGAGAAAGAATTTAAGACAGAGACAGTACTAAATTACAAAATGTAAGGTTTTTTTCTTTTACCCCAGTGTGATTTTTTTTTTTTTTTCATATGGACTATCAAAGCTAAAAGAAAAAAAAAAGCAGCACAGGGTGGCGCCTGTGGTTCAAAGGAGTAGGGTGCCGGCCCCATATGCCGGAGGTGGTGGGTTCAAACCCAGCCCCGACCAGAAACTGCAAAAAAAAAAAAAAAAAAAAAAAAAAAGCAGCACACACACACAGCCCAGCCGTTGTCCAGATGTCTGGCACATCCTTAAGCAGCTGAGTACCTCCAAACCAGCCCCTGTCCGAACCCCTGGCCTGCATGAGGAGATTGTGCACCCCTGGCCCAAAGCAGCTCCCCTCCCCTTCTGCATAAGAGGCAGGAGTTCTAAGGTGGTCTGGGTGGGGGAGAACCAGAGAGCTGCGCTGCACAGCAGAGTGGGAGCAGCAAGCACGTCCCGGACATCCGCAGAGGAAGATGGCTGAAACAGTTTATGGATGTTTCTTTTGCTTTAGCTTGGATAGTTTGATAGGGAGTACTGTCCTCTGGCTGTGTGGGGCCTTGGCTGAAAAGGAAAGAAGGGCAGCATTCTGTTCTAGAAACATCCCTCTGGCTGCTCTGTGGAGCCTGAGTTAGAGGGAGGACAGGGGTAGATGGGGAGCAGGGAGGAGCCAAGGGCAAGAGGGCAGTGTGCAGACCCACTTAGGAAGAAGAACAGGTGGGACTGGGAGGTGGACTGGGCCTGGGGAGCTGGGAACAACAATGGGTGGGATCACGGGAGAAGAGGAGACAGAGTGAGGGTCCAACACAGAGCTGTGGAGAACCCCAACAGTTAAGAGTTGGACAGAGAAGGGAGTATGTGCAAAGTGGACCAAGAAGCAGAAGCCTGGGGGGAACAATCTTGAAGAGAGACAGGAGACTGTGTCCCATGCTGGCCCTCTCTAGCCGCAGTCAGACAGGCTGTGGCGGGAGGGACTGAGGCGGCCCTTCCCTGCTGTGGCTGGTCAGCATGACCCCCAGATTGTCTACTTCAGAGCCTACCCCTCCCAGCTTGTCTGAGCTTCTAAAGCTGTCACCATGGCGATGGCAGGCACGTCAAGCAGCCTCAGAGTTGCTCGCCTGGTGCTCTCAGTGGGACATGGCACCAGGAGGCTAATGAGGGCACCTGAGGGAAAGAAACCAGCATCTCTGAGTCTCTGCTTATACCCTGGAGGCAGCAGACCATGGAGACAGAAATTTCCAGGCAATGCAAACAAAGCCAAGGCCACTTGCACTGATCGGTTTCAGGGTTTGCCTCCTGGAAAAGAAGGTGTCGAAGCCTGTGGGGGCACATTACGCGTCTATGCCTAAGATTCTGGCACCAACACATCCCCCCACCCTGGGAGCCCTGCTGCTACTCTGCCTGGCTGCCCGCACAGCCACAGATCCTCCCTTTCATCACATCTCCCCCCTCAGGCTGCACACCTGGAACGTGACAGTTAGCCCAGTGCTTCTCAGGTCCACACCCTGTCCAAGAAACCTCATCCAGTCCCCAGGATCCAGTCACTACCAAGTCCCAAATCAAGTTCCCAGCCCAGGCGCCTCTGCTGAGCCCCCACCTGTCTGTCAACTGCCTGCTGGACACCTTCTCCTTTGAGGTACTTCGAACCATCAAGCCCAACACAAAGCAAGCTTGACATTGTCACCTGCAAATCGGCTTCTCCTATTTACCCACCTCAGAAAGGGGCCTGCCCTCCTCCCAGTCACTCAAGCAGGAAACCTGATTGTCAACCATAATGCCTTCTTTCTTTCTTCACATCCAGTAGCCTCTGTCCTGACTCAGCTTACCTCCCCAAAATGTCAAAGGTCTATCCAAGGCCTTTCCCAAGGCCCTGGCAGCTGACTCTGACTGGCCTGGCAGTCACTGGGGTGTGGAGTTGAGGCAGCATGGGCACCATCAGTGCTTACATGGGAGTTGAGGCTCTGGGAGGGGTGAGAGCCCACCCCCATATCATGAGAGCAGAGAAAAGACTAAGAACACAGCTCTGAGGGGCTGAACAAGGGCCATGAGGACCCTGAGGGGGGAATCTCAGGAAAGGTGAAGCTTCAGGATGAGAGCCAGCCACCCAAGTCAGAAAGGTATGGGCAGCCTGGAGACCCTGGTACTTCCTCTCCACCCCCCCCCCAGAGGAGAGCTGGGACAGGCTCGGCTGCTGGGGGAGTAAGAAGGGCCTCAGTAGCGATCTTTTCAAGAACAGCATCAAGGAGTTGTGGGAGAGCATGTTTCACAGGACTTCAGAGCGAGAAGTAGGAGGTGACAGAAAGAGATAGGGCATGTAACTGTCTCCTTCTAGAAGCTTCACTGAGAGAGAAAGCAGAGCAATAGAGTGGGAACTGGAGGTGGACGTCTGGTTGACACAGATTCTCTGTTGGTATTGTTATTTTATATCAAGAAGATAATAAAGCAAGTTTAAAGGTTCTGAGGAGGAGTTCAGTAGATAATGAGAATATGTGCACCGTGAGCAACTCTGGCTGGGGCTGGAGCCCGAGAAGAACATGGTGGGCTGAGAGCGACTGTGTGCTAGGCCAAGGTGATAGACATTTGAGGCAGGTGTAGAGCACAACGAGGAACAGCTGGAGGAATTTGCTCTTGCAGACTCTCGGCACATTAAGGGAAATGGGAAGGGGTCACATCTGCAGACTTGGGAGGAGGTCAGAAAGGGTGGGCAGGGAATGCTGCAAAAGTGTAAGGGTGACACTAGGCTTGGCAAGAAAGACAACAGACCGTGCAGTTGCCAAAGAGAATAGAGCTGGGCGGGGCACCCTCGCTGCACACTGGGATCCTCACCAGAGGAAGACATGTGCTGTCAACAGCCCAATTTCCATCCCAGGGTCCTTCTGGGCCTCTTTTTTCCTTATCCACAAGTTAAGTTTCCAGCACAGACCTTTATAGAGTCTTTTGACTCCTGATTTTGAGGACATTTCCTTCAGAGCATGCCTAGAGATATATTATGGCCAGAAAGAAGGGGCAAGTTAGTCATACAGCCAAGGCTAGAAGTTCTGGCTTGAGGCCCATGCATTTGCTCGTCCTGAGGGGGGGCTGAGGTTGCAGAGAAGTTGGGCCGTCTCTGATCTTAGTGTTGCTCCCAGACTCAAAAAAGAGCCACCCTGGAACACAATTTATCCTAAGAGTTACTTCTCTGTTCACATTCCGTTCTGTTTGTCAGCAGCACCTGATGCAGCTTCTCGCTCCCTCCCTCGCTCTCCTCCTGCCTCACTGGCCACTTCTCAGTGTTCTTTGAAGAAGCTTCCTCCTCATCCCTGGCTCTGAAGATCGGAGTGTCCCAAACTCAGTCCTTCAATGGACCCAGTGTCTTTTCTCTTTTCGTCAGTTCCTCCTCCAGTCTCAGCCTCTTACACACATTTGTATGCTGATGACTCGCAAACTTAGAACACCAGTCTAACCTTTCTCCTAAATCCCAGTTTGCCTCTGGACAACAACATAGTTTGAATAGGTGCCTCAAGCTCAATGTGCCTAAAACTAAGTTCTTGATCTTCCAAACTAAACCATATTCTCCTCTACTTCTCTGCATCTCTATAAAGGCAAAGCCACCATACCCCGTGCACTCACCATATATGCAACTCATGTGGGCTCTACCTTCCAAACATACCCTATATCCAATCACCTCTCACTTTCTCTGCCATTACCACATTTATCCAAGCTGCAATCTTGTCTCAGTGCCTGGCACATGGTAGGTGTTCAATGAATAACCTTTAAATGAATAGTCTATGAATGGTCCCTGAACTTTATTCTCCCTCTTTCTACTTCCATTGCTCAGCCCAGGTTCCTGCTATATCAGTTAGTTTATTTAAAGAAACCTACACTTTTCCTCTTGACCAGTATGGGCTACTGAGGATGACATATGTCCTCCAGAATAAAATAACCAAGCTCAGAAAAAAATATATGACACAACAGTTTTCAAGACTCTAAACATTAGGCAATAAAGGGCAGTCATCCCTAAGAGAAAGGAAACAACTGAAGTGATCCCTGTGGTTCCCCCAGGTTACTCCCTTGTGAGAGTTTCTAGGCCAGGCACAGAGAGGGGAACCACGGGAGGAGACTAATGGCTTCCCTGGGTTGAAGAGATAGCAGAGAACCCAAGGAGACCAAAACAGCTAGATCTTGCAGAGCAGAGTACACACAGAGCTTTGGAGACCTATAGTGGACCCCTCTCAAGTATTCGACTGAGTACTTAACAGCACGAATCAATGTGGAAGTGATCCATGGCTAAGGACAGAACCATACCCCCAAATTAGACACAGTCTTTAGCTCTCACTCAGGGCCTATGTAATAACGCCCGATGCCAACAGCCAGACCAGAAAACCTAACTATTGACAGGCAGATTGGGCAAAGTACCCAATGGGATCACCTCAGTCCTTAGACTGAGCACTATTATAGTCCTACTGAAAAGTCATAAAAGCAAGACTCAAAAGGATCAAAACTATTTCCAAGTAACTTCGTCACATCCCGGGACAAGGCTCAAGAATGTTTTTAGAAATACAAAATATCCAGCATCCAACAAGGTAAAATTCATAAAGTGTGGCATCCACTCAAAAATTCCCAAGCATGCAAACCATGTTTCCATAATGAAGAAGAAACAATCTACCAATTGAAATAAACCCAGAATATACAGATAAAGAATTAGTAATAAAAGGATATCAAAAGTTAATACAACTGTATTCCACATATTTAACAAGTTAAGTAAGAATATGGAATATATATAAAGACTCACATCAAACTTCTTAAGATGAAAACTACAATTTTTGCAAGAGTGAGACCCCACTGGAACATATTCTTCTTAGCAAAGTATCTCAAGAATGGAAGAAAAAGTATCCAATGTACTCAGCCCTACTATGAAACTAATTTATAGTTTTCATATGAAAGCTATAACCCAGTTATAACCTAAGAATTTGGGGAAAGAAGAAAGGGAGGGGAGAGGAGGAGGCAGGATGGGCGGAGGGAGGGTGATTGGTGGGACCACACCTACGTCTTACAAGGGTACATGTGAAACTTAGTAAATGTAGAATATAAATGTCTTAACACAATAAGAAAATGCCAGGAAGGCTATGTTAACCAGTGTAATGTAAATATGTCAAATGGTATATAAAACCAGTGCATGATGCCCCATGATCACATTAATGTGCACAGCTATGATTTAATAAAAAAAACCTGAATTTAAAAGATAAAAGAAAAGGAAAATAAAACTACAGGTTTTTTTTATTAAATCATAGCTGTGTACATTGATACGATCATGGGGCATCATACACTAGCTTCATAGACCGTTTGACACATTTTCATCACACTGGTTAACACAGCCTTCCTGGCGTTTTCTTAGTTATTGTGCTTAGACATTTACATTCCGCATTTACTAAGTTTCACATATACCCTTGTAAGATGCATCACAGGTGTAATCCTACCTATCCCCCTCCCTCTACCCACCTCCCCCCTCCCTCCCCTCCCTTTCCCCCTTCCCCCTATTCTTAGGTTGTAACTGGGTTACAGCTTTCATGTGAAAGCCCTAAATTAGTTTCATAGTAGGGCTGAGTACATTGGGTACTTTTTCTTCCCTTCTTGAGATACTTTACTAAGAAGAATATGTTCCAGCTCCCTCCATGTAAACATGAAAGAGGTAAAGTCTCCATCTTTCTTTAAGGCTGCATAATATTCCATGGTAAAACTACAGTTTTTGAGATGAAAAAAATACATTGGGATCTGGGATTAACAGATCAGATATTGCAGAAGAAGAGATTAGTGAATTTATAGACAACACAACGAAACTATCCAGCATGAAGCCAGAGAGTAAAGAGAAGCAGTTAAAACAAAAAAAGCAAAGCATCACGGAGCTGTGGGATGAAGAAAACTACACCAAGACCCATTATTATCAAATTGCCCGAATCCATTGATACTAGGAAAGTCTTCAAAGTAGCTAGAGAAATAAGACACGCTATGCACTGCGTCACAGAAGTAAGGTGGCATCTAATGTGCATGGTAATGGCGAGAGCAAGACTTCTCTGCTGCACTGGGTCTTCCCAGGGGGCTCAAGAAACTCTGCAGGTAACCAGATGTCTCAGCTTCTGGTAAAGTCTAGTCCAGCCTTGGTAAAAAAGCAGAAAAAATTCAATAGAGTTTTAAAAATTCAATCGACATGTTTAGAACACTTGATCTAGTTAAAGGAGAAAAAAATTACATGATCACCTCAGTAGATATACAAAAAGAATTGGACAAAATTCAGAACCTGCTTATTTTTTAAAAAGTCTTAGAAAATTAGGAATAAAGAGCTTTTATTAACCTTTTAAAACCCTAACCCTAGCCTCCTAAAAGATACATATATATTATTCATATTAAATATTGAAAAAATTATTCTCTTTTTTTCCTGAGATTAGAAATTTTTTAAAGGATGTAAGCTATCACCATTTCTAGACAATGCTTCCAGAATCTCTCAGCTAGTGCAATAAACAAGAAAAAAATAAAATTCATAAGTACTAGAAATAAAAAATAAACTGTAGTTAATAATTTATAGCATATTTCAAAATTGCTAAAAGAGAAGATTGTACTATTCTCCACACAAAGAAATGATACATGTTTGCAACAATAGATACTCCAATTGACCATATTTAATTATTGCACATTGTATGCATGTACCAAAATATCACACATGCCACATAAATATGCAGAATTATTATATATCATTGCAAAAAAAATTAATGTGAACAACAAAATCACAATGATGAAAGTATGGGAAAAATTTTATATAATATTGGGATAGGAAGACAATACCATGAAAACATTAAACATAAAGTAGATATTAAAATCAGAATTAAAGGGCAGCGCCTGTGGCTCAAGGAATAGGGCACTGGCCCTGTATACCAGGGGTGGTGGTTTCAAGCCCGGCTCTGGCCAAAACTGCAAAAAAAACAAAAACAAAAAAACCCCAAATTAAAAAGAAGACAATAAACAAAAAACAAATTGACACAGGGTCCCATACCTGAATGAAAAACTGGAAGCCATCTGCACACTCAGTCACAGTGCATTCATCAGTCCTGTGAACTAAGCCCGTAAGGTGGAACACCATGCAGACCTCAAAATGGTGTTGACAGCAGAGAAGACAGATATTTCTCTTTTTTTCCTTTTCTTAAGAATATTTTATTTATTTATTTATGAATTTATTTATTTTTGAGACAGAGTCTCACTTTGTCACCCTCAGTAGAGTGCTGTGACATCACAGCTCACAGCAACCTCAAACCCTTGGGTTCAAGCGATTCTCTTGCCTCAGCCTCCCGAGTAGCTGGGACTACAGGCGCCTGACATAACACTGGCTATTTTTAGAAACAGGTTCTTGCTCTTGGTCAGGCTGGTCTTGAACCTGTGAGCTCAGGCAATCTACCCGCCTCAGCCTCCCAGAGTGTTAGGATTACAGGTGTGAGCCACCGCATCTGGCCAACAGATACTTCTTGTCAAGGGAAAATAGTCCGATCTGGTAAAGGAAAAATGGGCCTCTAATGGAGTGTGGTGTTCTGTACTGAGTTTAGTCTATGCACACATGCGTGTTATATAGTCACACAATCATACATACACACTCAACAAGATACAATAGATTTTATTTTTCATTTCTGACAGTACTTGGAAATTATTTTATTCCGTATATTTTTAATAGTTTCCAATATTCTATATTCTGATTTTCAATTTCTATAATTGGGAGGGGGTTTATAGGGTTACTTGCTTTAAGCCTTGATTAAAAAAAACAAAACTTAAAAACCAATCTAGGTCATCCTGATTTCAGGTTTAAGTTAATACCAGGTCAAAGCAAACCTTTTCCACTATGCTACAGAAGGGATCTCTTCTGTGACTGGCAGTCTAGACTCTGGGCTACAGGGGTGTCCCACCTTTTTTTTTTTTCTCTATTGCACATTGGAAGAAGAATTATCTTGGGTCTTGCATTAAATACACAAACAATAATGACAGTTGATCAGAAAGAAATAAAAATTTTAAAAAGGCCCATGCATACTTTTCATGATAACTGATACCCCAGATAAGCAAAACAAGTCCTCATAAAAACTGCATGTGACCGTGGGCTGCAGGTTGGACACCCCCAGCCTAGAGCATCAGACTACGAGTCTTAGCCAGAAACTAGTCCCCCCGTATAGTCAATAGCAGATATTTTCCAATAGCAGATATTTCCCATTGCAGTGGAAAAGGTCATGGGCACAGGCAGGGAATACTAGCAAGGGCATGGCCACACACATTATGGGTGGCAGGGCAGTAGGGCAGGCAGACAGGGAAGTGGGATAGGTGGGTGGTAAACACCACAGGGAGGCCAAGAGCAAGCAATGGATACCTCTGACAGGCAACTAGAACCTGGCAATTTAGGGTCTAAGCACTTGATGTAAGTTAATTCCTTTAATCTCCATGACAATCTGACAAAGCTGAAACTATCAAACAGGATCACATTCAGCAGTCTGGCTCCAAAAGCACACAGGACCAGTGGGGAAGGCAAATAGAGCCTGGGCAGTCCAGGTCAGAACGGCACCAGGAGCAGCAGACTCTGGCGCCGACTCTGGAGTTTGGAGCTAAAGCTGCTGTGACTGCTTGTGCCCAGGACTAGGAGGGACAGCTGGGTGGGGGACAGCTGTGGAAAGGAGAGCTGCGGGAGCTGCCTGGATATCCCCTTTGCCTATCCTCAGCCTCCTTGGGGTCAGGCCCCAGCCTAGCACCTTCATTAAATAGATACTTGAGACATATTTGTTGAATGAGTGAATTGTCCAGCAGGACGTTCTAGAGCAGCGGTTCTCAACCTGTGGGTCGTGACCCACAGGAACCGTATTAAAGGGCCGTGGCATTAGGAAGGTTGAGAACCACTGCTCTAGAGGCAGCACTTTGCCCAAGAGGCCTGGAAGCCCAGCACAACTGATCACTACTTTGACTAGGGACTAGGGCCTCTAGTGTGGACACTACTGTATGCAAAATTCATGGTCAGACTGCTTTAGCCAAAGGAGGCTTCATTTATTTATAGATAAAGATGGCGCTGGGGCAATATACCTGGCCCAAACCATGTACCGTCCACACCCCAGGAGAAGCTCTCCCTAGAAGACCACCCAGGACAGTCTAGACTCTAGTGATTGTAGTTCACCCCCCCTAAAGCCTCCCATCCTGAGGTCCACATCCCCAGGTACTTATGTGCCACCTCTATCTCCTGAGGGCACCAACTGGGTCCCTGGACCAAACATGTCCCACACTGACATGACCTCCTGCCTCTGAGCCCCAGCTCCTCTGTCCCCAATGACTTATCTCAAGAAAGACACATCTTTCCCTACATGTGCTTGATTCAAAAACCTAAGAATCATCCTTGATACCTCCCACCAAATACCCAAATCTTAGTTCTACTGCAGAAATGTCTCCCCAGCACCTTCTTCACTATGCATTCTGACTTCTGCCACCCTAGGCCTTGCCTGGACCCTGTCATAGTCTTCTGACACACTGTTTCTCCACCTTGAGATCCCCAGCTGTCCTATTTCCCTATGTCCCCACCACCAGGGTGAGTTTGATAGGACCACTACTGGGTCTGTTTGTCCCTCCCTCTTCTAAAACTCAGAAACAGAAGTTCTCACTGTAGAAATAAACTTTATAAGGACAGGGACTTCTCTGTTTTGTTCAGGCCTTAATCCTCAGAGCCTAGCCCCGGTGGCAAGTACGAAGTAGGTGCTTGAGACATGTTTGACAAGTGGATGAGGGAATTACCTGAGTGGCTCTTTCCCACACCTGCATCCTCTTTCATGTTCACTTTCCCCCACTTTATTTATAGCACAGATTTGTCACCCCCTGACAGTGAGCTCTAGATTTACTTGCTTATTGTCTGTCCCCACTGGATGACCACTTGCATGTGAGCAGGGACCATGTGTGTCCTGTTTCCTGCTGAGTCCAGGATTAAAGAGAATGTCAGCTATTTGGTGAATGGATGGAGGGATCATCCACGTGATGAATTCCAAGCCCTGCACTTGGGCATTCAGACCCCTTCAGGATCTCACTAGACTTATCTTTGCAGCCTCGTCTCCCGTAGGGCCATTTCATGTTGGGGCTTGGTGGGGATGTGGGTAGGGATGTTCCTGAGGACCAACCAGGTACACACTCTGCCTGCCATAGGCAAGGCTCATGTATGTGCCCTGTCCAAGCACTGGTGTCCCTCCCTTGGGAGAAGTTGGTCTCTGACAAGTGGCCTTTAGGTGCAATTGGAAGGGGTCCAGCTATGGAAAAAGAGAGGCCCAGGGGCCCAGCCACTAGCAGGAGGTCTAGCGACAAAGCTGACCCGAGTTAGCTTTCTCCTCTGGCCGTGACCTGACAGAGGCTTCATTTGCTTGTCTAAACTCCAGCTCTCCAGCTGGAGGGCAAAAACAGGGGCTGTCCCATCCTGCCAGAGGCCAGCAGGAGAAGCTGGCAGAGGCCCAGGGCAGCTCATGCCCCTGAGAGCCTGTCGCTGCCCCAGGCCTGCTGCTGGGTTTCAGAATCTTCCCTCAACCAGAAGCTTCAAGGACCTCGCCAAAGATGCGTTTGAACAAATGGAGGGGGCTGGCTCCCAAAGCCAGAGAAGCTTGAAGTGGATGTGCCCCTCCAGAGATCTCCTGAGGAAGCCAGGGTGCAGCTCAAAAGGCCAAAAGCAAAGGCTGCAATCCCAGTAAGGTTCCCATATAGCCCCTGACTTGTAGAGAGCCATGGAGCTCCAGGTGCGCTCCCCCTGCCTGCGGCTGGGAGACTGGAAAGCTTGGCACCAGGCAGGAAGCGACAAGGCCCGCAGCTACCCACCCCCCACCAAACCCTGCCTGCCAGATGGCCCCTCAGCCCCTCTGCCACCTCTTCACCACTCTCCTAGGGGAAGTCAAAAGCTCAGCTGCCTTAGGGCAAGCTGCTTGCATATGTCAAGAGCCCCAAGCAATTCATTTGGCTGCTTTGACTGGGGACAGGTTCCACACAGAGCCACTTTCCTAAGCTCCCTGGCAGGTCACACACATGATGTTCAAGGTCAAGCCAGGCTCTGGGGTCTGAAAACTTTCCTGGGGCCCACCTCTGAATCTTGTGAAGGACCCCAAACCATGGCCACAAGAAGCCTTCAGCCCCAGGTCAGAGCCTTTCCTCACCAATCAGACGGCTTCAGAGGCAGGGGGCTCCCGGTCACAGTCAGCATCTGTTGGTCCTTCTGCACAGCCTCCAATCAGAGACAAGCCCTTCAGGGCTCATCTGCACCTGAAGCCAGCAGAGACCTTCTGCAGCTTCTGTCTCCAGGCCAGAGGGTTCTTGAGCTCCTGTGACTCAGCTGGCAGCCCCAGGTCAGAGAGCTGCCACACCCTGCCCGAGGCCAGCAGGAGAGGCTGGCAGAGGCCCAGAGGGGCTCATTGCCCAAGACTAAGGCAAACTCAAGACCCTGGCCCAGGGTCACCTGCCTGCTGGAGAAGCTGTCAGCAAGCAAGGAGTGGATGCTGGGCTGCCTGGCGGTGGCAATTGTTCATCTACCCACACCCAGGAGCCAGCTCCTCCCCAGCTCCCCAGGGAGCCCTCCCTTGCATGGAGCGTGCTCGGGGCTTTGTATCTGGGCACTCAGAACTGCCAGCTCGCAGCGCCCATGTACCTGCCTCCAGGTCCTGGCGCTTTCCCAGCCAGCTCACCTGACCAGAGGGAAAGCTAGGGAGCAGTCTGGGGGAGGGAGGCATCTGGGCTGGCGCTGGACGGGGAGAAGTTCATTCCTTCCCCTCTGTAGTGTCCTGATCTTGGCCTCCGAGAGGGTCTGGTGTTGGGGGAATGCAAGAGCCATGGGGCAGTGCGCCTTTGGCTCCTTTTAAGAGGTCAGGGTTTCAGGCTGTGTCCAGGTACACCCGAGCCCCTGCATGTGCGCTCAGGGCCCCTCCCCACATGGCCACCTTCTCTTCCTGCCTTCTCCAGGGACTAGGAAGTGGACTTGGCCCAGAAAAACTAGAATATTGAGCTTTAGCTTTTGCCCAGGGCTGGAGGAAGAATGAGGGCCAGCTTGGTGGGGCAGGGCACAGCACGACCAGGGGCACAGCCTTGCCCACCGGAACAGCTGGCTGGGAAGATGGGACCCTCCCTCAGGGGCTGGGCAGGGAGGTCTCAATACCTTCCTGTGCACAAAACCTGGGGCACAAAATCTGCATGTCACAGCATGGTGAATAGGCAAGGGTGCACACCAAGCCGTCCATGGGAGTGGCTCTGTGGAGGGAGGACACTGGGGGGAGGGTCTGTGCTGGCTGTGCCCACACTGCTCACCTTTCTCAGGAGAATGCATTTAAGGGTGACTTGTACTACCACAGATTTTAAAAATGGATAGGTGTGGCATACAGTAGGTGTGCCTGGGAAAGTGATAGTCAGAATTGTCTGACTTTGATGGGGAAGAGCAGAGCCAGAATTGCTCTCCAGAGACCCTGACTGGAGGCCACAGTGCCAGGCCTTTACTTCTGTTGGTTTCCAGGGATGCAAAGGCAATGCGCTAGCCCTGTCCTCAAGAAGCCACCCATCCAGTGAAGGACTATGTACCCCTCTGATACCAAGCCTGAGCGGCCCATGAGAAGTTTCACAGAGTAGCGATAAACAACAGGCCAATTGAATCCCTCTGTTCATCCCCCATTCACCCACAGCACCCTGCTTCTCCATGAGGAAGCTCATGGCTTTTTGGGAGAAGGGGTGGGGTCAAGATGGAGTATCTGGGCAGGGCAAAGATAGCTAGTCAGGGACATACAATCAGAAGGGCACACACTGCAAGTGGTCAGAGCCAGAGGGCTGAGCAGGGGGTGCTTAGCTGCCCCCCTGAGCACCCCTGGATCTCCTAGGAGTTTGGGAATCAGAAAAGCATCACAGAGATGCCAGCCCCCACACTATGGTCCCTGTGCCCCCGAGGAAGCCTTACGGAGGGGCCGACACGAGCAGCAACCGTTCCGGTTCCTCTCAGGAGCTCTCTGAGGTCTCCTCGGTGGGGCAGGGAGTTCTGAAAATAGAACCAACCAAGTGTCCACACAGCACAGTAGAGTCCAGGTGCAGCCAGACCCAGCCGAGGGCTGTATGTAAGGTCACCTAGTTCAGAGGTGTTCCTCTGGGAGGCCGCCATGCTGTTTGTTTGCAACTCAGCTAAATTGCTCCCAAGGGTGAACCTTGTTTCACAACATATTTTCAACCAGACTTTTTCTGCAAACATGTCAGTGTCTGCACAGGCACACACACACACCCAGGTCCCTCTGAGCTTCCCTGAGAGGACTGGCTGGGGCAGAAGGAAGAGGCAGCCTTGGGAAGACCGCGTGAGGCCTGGCCTGGTGGCAGCTTTGGCTTCTGGCCCCTGGCTCACTTGCCTTCCAAGGTCTGTGCAGGTAGACTGTGCCATCTCCCACTTCCCTTAATACCCTTCTGCATCTTGAGCCCTGGTCTGTCCTGAGGCTGCAAGGAGGGAGGGAGTGGCCTGCAAGGAGTGCCCCAGCCTTCCTCCCAGCCCTCAGGTGAGTCCAAGGACTCTAGGGCCCATTTGGAGGAGGCAGAGGATGCTGATGGTTCTCCCCAGCCTCTTGGTTCTCCTGGCAAGAAGCACTTGTATGTGGGTTCTGCTGTTCCCCATTCTGTGCACCTCATTGTACTCTCTGCTCTGGGACAGAGAGAGAATCTCCTGGCTGTTTCTCTGCCAAGTGTCCTTGTCTCTGCTTCCAGCAGGGCCCAGGTTCCAGAACCCATGTGCATGGTGCTTCATCAGGCTGATGGGAGCCCTCATCTCAGACGAACGCCAGGAATGGAGGAATCCCCTGACTGCATAGCGGCCCCCTGGGGGGCAGAGACGGACAGGGCTGGGGCAGAGCAGGCTCTAGGACTGAAGGTCTCCCTCTGTTCCTCATTCCGCCACCACACACACACACACACACACACACATTTATTTCATGCCTGGTGACTGACACACTCTCCCACCTGTACAGATGAAGAACCCTTGACAGACTCGGGAGACTGGGAAAGGTACACTTAGCCACAAAAGCCACTGTGCAAGTTTTGGGTCCCTGCATGGGAATGAGGTGTACTGATCCCTTGGTCCCAGAAGAAGGGGCAGCCTCTCTTCTGCAGGTCTCCTGCAGCCAGACCCAGGTGACACTCCCAAACTGTCAGGCTAGGTCCCACAGGCAGGTGTGTGTGTGGCAGGGCATCTCCCATTTGGCCTCAGGAGTGAGTCAGGACCTCACCCCCAACGCACATGTAGGGGGCTGAGACTCAGAGGGCCTCATCAGAAACTGAGTCCTGTTCCTGTCTGGGTGGATGACCCCAGGGACGTGCTTCCCCTCTCTGGCACTCAATTTCCTCCTGAGCAAAGGGGAAGGTTTCCGGTCCCTTCCAGGAGATTTCCTCTGAGTCCCTGCAACTTCTGGCCAGAACACTCCCCACAAGCGCTCATTGGCATAAACCCAGCAGGAAGGACTTTGCAACGGCCCCTCAGGAAGCCCTCTGCCTGGGCTGTGGGCAGCTGTGGGACTTATCCTGACAGTTTGAGAGTGTCACCTGGGTCTGGCTGCAGGAGACCTGCAGAAGAGAGGCTGCCCCTTCTTCTGGGACCAAGTGAGGGCGGGGCAGGTGAAGGAAAGCAGGGCCCCTGGGGCAATGGCAGAAACTAGAGCCAGCCGCAGGGCCTTTGTCCAGAGGGCCTGTTCCCCAGTGCATCCCGCCCCTGCTTCTACCGCAGATGAGTCCTAGACGCAAGAACCTCGGCCACCAGGTTTTGCTGTTATCGTTGAGCTTTTATTGAGCATGTTCTCTGTGCAGAGCCCTGTGCACGATGTGGAATGCAAACAAGGAACAGAAGAGATGTCCATGTCATAGAGGCATGTTACTGCGGGGACAAGATGCACCTCCATCACCATCAAAAGGGGCGGCAGCTCGGCCCCTTAGATGGCCTCCGTCCTCCTAGCAGCTGGGGCCTCCACATGGAGTTACCTGACCTCCCCAGGCAGGGGGCATAAGCAGAGGTGGAAAATGGCCCTGCTACCGCCTGCAGCTGCTAGGAGGTGGGAGGAGGGTGGGCAAGAGTGACCCAGGGACAGAAGGAAAGGAGGGAAAGAGGGTGGGCTCAGGCGACACTGGCAGCAGCGAAACATCAGTGGCGCATCCACAGCCATAGGTTGGCGATGCAGGCGGACACCATCATGGTGATGAACACAGTCTCCTTATGGCGCCAGGCAGTGCTCTGGTCCTCCAGGGCTCGCAGACGCCCGGTGATCACACGCAGCTACAGAAGGACCAAAAGCAGGGCTGGTTGGCGAGCAAGGTTCCTGTTGGGAGTGCACAACTTGCAGTGGGCGGAAGTGTGAGTCTAAGGCACTAAGGAGCTTTGTTACCCTCAGGGGCCCAGAATGTCCCTGGGTGAGAAGCAGTGACATCGGATTGGCTAGGCCCACAGGACCAAGGCACGGCTTCCCTTGTCCCGCCGCCCTTGGTGTTCGCTCCAGTTCTCTGTAGCCAGCCGGGACAGCCAAGGCAGGGCTCTTATGGATGTAGGCTGGCGTGAGGGCAGCAGCAGGACCAGAGTGAGGGCCAGCAAACAGCCACCAGGGTAGATGCCCCTCTGTGCCAGGGCCCTGGGGTCTCTTCCAGAGAAAGTCTGGATTTCCCTTGAACAAAGGTGACCTTTCTTTCAGACCCCTCTCTGGACACACTGCTCTTGCCCCCCCTCTTCCTCCTTTCCTCTCTCCCTAGTCCCTCCCAGCATCTCAGGGATAGTAGTGGGCCTGAGGCTGAGCAGTAAGGGGGGACTGTGTGGAGGAGGCAGGGAGCCTGCCTTATCTCCAGGGCTCCAGGGTGAGAGGGCCTCAATCAGGTGGCCTCGTGGCTGCAAACTGGTAATATGTCTCTCTCTGCATCTGCCTGCTGGACTGAGCCCTGCTCACCTGTCTTCTGATGACTTCCATCTCCAGCCCATTGAGCTCTTCCAGGCCAATCTCCGCCACCATGTCTGTGTCTGGGTTGCTAGGAAAAAAGAAAAGACAGGAGGTGAGAGCTGTTGTTGGTCCCAGGCAGGCCTGGCGGCACGCAGAAAAGCTATGAGAGCAAGCAGGTGAGGCTAGGGGCGTCTCAGTGTCGCTGTTAGCCTCCAGTCCCTCCCTTCCACGGAACAAAGGGCCCCACCCAACCCCCCTCAGAGCACTCAAAGGCCCCATGTGGGCAGGAAACCCAGGTACTCACCAGCCCCTCTGCCACATTCTTGGCCCTGCCCAAGCAGTCAGGGCCCAACAAGCTCCAACTCTTACCGTTCATAGTGGAATCTCATACTTTGGAAGCTGCCAGGATACTCTGGGGCATGGACATCAGTATGGCTCTGCTCTCTGGACATCCTGGGTACCTGCAGCTGGGGCCCCTGAAGAAAGGAGTGGGCAGTCACTGCAGCCAGCTCAGCCCCATCCAGTGCCTTCACCACAGCTTACCCAGAACCAGTCGTGCACCCCCTGGGGAGTGCTGCCCGATCCTCTGGAATCCAGGGCCGTCAGCTCCAAAGCAGTAGGAGAGCCTGGGAACCCCACAAACTGGCTATTTGCCACCATTCCACCTGCACCAAGTTCCTCAGTACCTCTTGGGTGTCCTGGCTGCAAGAAGGAAGAACAGTGACAGCGGTCCCTGTCCTCTACGGGCACTTTCACATGCAGACATGAGCTGAGAGGTCAAGCAACCTACTGGAGACTGTGAAACCTCAACCAGCAGCCAAGGAAGTGGGGGCCTGGTGAAGCCCCTTCACTTCTGAGATGCAGGTCAGTGTCCATCCAATCTACAGAGAGCATCCTTCTGTGGTTGAGCCTAACCATCCCTGTGCTTTCATTTTTATCCATCTGCTAATGACTTCTGGAGTATATGTCTCTCCCCCAGAGCCCTCAGGCCAGGGGACTCTGATGCCTTTGAAGAGCCAGTGTGTAGGAGAGGAACAGAATGTGACTTTCTGTGCCAGACCTACCTAGGTTCAATTTGCAGCTATAGGTTTCCAGTTCAGGATAAAATACACAGTTGACCACCCCAGAGACTGTAACAAACTGGTCCACATATGGAGGTGGTCAACAAAAGGAACTAGGCCTGCTGTACTGACATGTCCATATGGTTTCTGCCCTGTCTATGAAAATTAGGTCAATTTAGGGAGATGGTCAGTGCAGGGGAGTGGTCAGCTATGGAGGTTCTACTATATTTGAGTTTAATACACACTAACCACATGCCAGGGACCATGTCATCCTCTAAACTCTCACAAATAGCAAGTCACTGAATCCTCATCACAACACCAAGAAACATGTATTATTATGACCGCATTTTGAAAGATGGGGAAACCAAAACACAGAGAGTTTAAGTAACTCACCCAAGTCACACAGCTGCTACTAGCAGAGAAGTAATTTGAATTCAGCACATTTTGCTTCAGAGATTGCACTGACCATTAAATATGGAAGGCATCATATTTAACAAGAATTCCTCTTAAGACTCCACTAAGTGCCAGTGAAGACAGTAAAATTATGTAAATCCATACGAAATATGACCACAGGGGAGGTATCAGCAAATGAAAGAATTCAACAAAAATTCAGAATTCAGAAAGTTGCCCTGGAGGAAGCCAGATAGTGACGCCCCTGCCAGCAGCAGCCGAGAGGACTCAGACCCAGTCATCTACCCTTGTCACTCCACCTGGCTGCCAGCCACTTTGCCCTCCTGCTGAAACCTGAGCCAAATGAATAAGAAATCTTGGGTGATAGTGACACAAGCTAAAACCCTCCTCATTCTGGCCTTTCAGACTGCCCCACATGACAGCCGGTTCCTCACCCATTCCCCCTGCTGAAACATAACCTGGCCTTTGACCTGCCTGAGCAAGATGGGCAGAGCTCTGGGGGAGCTCTGAGATTTGCCTCATTTTTAGAAATGAATAGACAACCAAGTCTCACCTACCTCCTAAGAAAGATCTGCAGCTCTTTTCTGTTCCTAAGTAACAACATTCAACTGAAGGTGGAATGTCTGTAAAGGATTGTCACTGGAACTCTGGGAGCATGTTCCATGGGTTGCAATAATGCAAAATTACACCTCTCAAAGGGAACACACAGATGCTGGCGCAACTTTTAGTAGCAGTAGTAGTTCACAGTCATAATGTTTTTTCTTCTTACCATACTTCAAAATAGCATACCTCAGGATTTTAAAGAGGAATTTGATCACGAGTTTCCCTTAGTACCATGCTCAGGCCATCGCTTGATTTTTCTATACATTGGAATCATTGCAAAACATTTTTGAGAAATTTGAAAGCAAAATAGGATGACTGACTGGTGACTGGGTTTTGTTTGCTTCTTTGAGATAACATAGTTTGTTGCTAACACATCAATATACTTAGAATTAATTTAATGACAACACCTTCAAAAGGTGATACCTTTTACTGTGATCACCCACAATAAGACCCGGCTCACTGTTCAAAAATAGTTATTTATCTTGTTGCTTTTGATTTTTATTTTCAGGCACTCTATTTAGAGTTATAGACATTGTAAAACAGAAGACTTTTATATACATGTGATTGAGGCTAGGAAGAAAAGCTATGAATTGCAGTGAGTACCAACTTCCTTCTGTTGGTCCTTCCAAAAATATTATTTTTGCTTTCTTCTACATTTTAAGGCACAACTACTTTGATTTTTCCAAGTCAGAAGGATACCATTATCAATTTTTTTTGTCTTTATATTGTGGTTCTCCCAGAAGAAATTCCATTCATTATTTTATTCAGAAATAAATAAATGAATAAATAAGTAGACTTCATAAATCAGATTTCTTAATTCTAAATTTCATTTGTAAATTCAATATGATGTCTGTATTTTTAAACAACCTACTCCTCAAGCCCTCATACTTAATTTTAATTAATCCAGAGGTAATAACCCCCTTTAGTCTCAGGGACATGAGTGGCTGGCTTGCTGGAGTCAGATCTCCAGGGGTAACTTGATTTGGCTTTTGTCTTTGGATATAGGAAGACATTTTGATATTTCTGACTTATTTTTATTCCCAGGAGTTCTCTGACCTGGAAGCTCTTTTTCTCATTAATCATTGGGGGAGGTATCATTCCAGAATTTATGGTAAACTGTTCCCTACAGCAGTTAAGTCTCCCTCCCTCTTAAACCTTATTGCCTTTCCCAGTAACCTTTTGTACCAGTCTAACCACCATTTTCTAAAAGTTTCCTTCTTCTCCTTGAATATAGCTGAAAGGATCACCTACAGAACAATGAGACTCATGTGATTCCCTCCTCCTCCAAAATGGCTGTCTTTTCCCAGTATCCTTTTCAACAATATGGTCACCATTTTTTTTTAGAACATTCCCTCACCCACAGTGAATATAGCTTAAAGAACTGGCTACAAACAGGTGGGTCTCAGGTGATTTCATAGAGCAGTCAGTTCTCCCTTCCTCTCCAAGTTTGTTGCCTTTTCCCAGTAATCTTTGCAACAATATGTATAACCACCATTTTCCCAAATTTTCTCTAATCTGCATTGAAAGTAGCTTAAAGGATTGACTACAGAAAATGATACTCACATGACACTCTGTAACAGTCAGGTTTCCTTCTTCTCCAACCTGGTTGCATTTTCCCAATAACCTTTACAACAGTATCACAACCATTTTTCTAAAAGTTTCTCTCACCCACTGGAATGTGGCTTAAAGAACTGTGGGACTCACATGATTCCCTAAAACAGTCAAATATCCCTCCTCCCCCACCCCCCAAATGACTGCCTTTTCTCAGGATTCTTTGCAATAGTATAGTCACCATTTGTTCTAGAACATTTCCTTCATCCATATTGAATGTAGCTTGAAGGATTGACTACAAAATGATCAGATTCACTTGTTTGGATTTCCTAACAGCCAGGAAGCATAAAAGCTTCACTCACCTTAATACACACAAACGTACTTACACACAGACACACACACACACACACACATATATAGATATAATCTTAAAGGACAAAAGTGTCATTTCACAAATGCTAGAATTCTACAAAGTGTAGACTTTGTATTTCCAAAGCAATATGTACTTCAGACACTCTAAATTCCCGGGGTTGAACTGCCAGGATATCAAAGGATGGCCCTGGGCTAAGCACAGTAGCTCACACCTGTAATCTCAGCACTTTGGGAGGCTGAGGGGAAGGATCACTTGAGGCCAGAAGTTTGAGACCAGCCTGGGTAACATAGCAAGACCCTGCCTCTACAAAAAAAAAAACAAAATAAAAATTAACCAGACATGGTGGCACACCCCTGTAGTCCTAGCTATTTGGGAAGCTGTGACAAAGGAATACTTGAGTCCAGGAGTTCAAGGTACAGTGAGCTATGATCATGCAACTGCACTCAAGCCAGGGTGTCAGAGAGACCTCATCTTTAAAAAAAAAAAAAAAAAAAAAAAAAGGATAGCCCTGACCTTTTACTAGACCTCCCTACCTTTATTTGCCTTCTTGGATAATAGGATATTCCTCCTCCCCATAAGTCAACTTCTGTCCTTGCTTAACCCACCAGGGTCAGGCTGTAGCCCCTACAACCAATATTCCCAACCCCAACCTGTTCACTATGTGCCAAGAACCCCATACAGTACCAATTTCTTAGGCCGGGTGGAAGTCATATTCCAAATTGGTTGGATTGTAGCAGAGCCGGTAGACTTTGGCTCCAACTTCTGTCGCCTATGGGAAGCACCTAGGGACCGAGATCCACGCTCCAACATTTCTAAAGAGAACAACAGAGGCCCCAGAAACACTTATAGAAGTTGTACCAAGTCTTCCTGGGCACAAGATACACACACACACAAAGACAGGGTCCCCAACCTTCTCAGGAATTATTCAACACCCATTTGCCACTGCCCCTGCCTGATCCTAGGCCCCAGTTTGTTCTTCTGTGCAAAAAATCAGTAAGTATTTGCTGAGGATCAAGCTGTAGACTAGGTTACTGGAGAGAGCAATGACCAAGAGATAGATGCCAACCATCAAGGAACTGATCATCAGTTTGTGTATCTGTGGAGGGGGGAGCAGAACGGGTACAGAGCAGAAAATAATCCATCAGTGTAAATTCAGAGAGACAAATGGAAGACAACCCTGAGGCAAAACCGAAAGAGAAAAAGGGCCCAGCCAGGGAAATTGAGGCAAAGAGCATTCCAGATGGAGGGAAGAGAAAGTGAAAAGACTGTGAGGAAGAAGCCACCTTGGGGCATTCTAAAAAGGAACAGTCTGGAGTGGGTTGACCTTATGGCCCACAGCAATGGTATTTTCTGTGTAGGTAAAGTCATAGCCTGAAATACTTTGAGGAGGTGACCATGATAGGATTTTATAGATTGTAGAATTTGGATTTTACTCCTAAGGACAGGAGAAGGCATTAGAGGATTGAGAGATTGGATCTGCTAATCTTATAAATTAAGCCCTCTAATACAGTATTTTACAGTAGACATTGTGGTGTTTTAGACAAGGAGGGGATGGAGGAATTACACAGCTTGTTCCCACCCTCCTCCCTCACGTGCTATAAAATGCTCACATCATTTATCCCTTTCTCCCACCTCTCCTGCCACCCAACCCACAAATACGTGAAGGCCCAGACACACACACGCCCACACATACACGTAAACACATACCTGCACACATCTCAGCACCTGCCCAGGCACACATGCACTTTCTCCAACACCCACATGCACAGGTGTAGACATGTGTGTAGGTTCACCTTAGCCAAGGAGTATTTCAGGAGAGCCTCACCTGCTAACACCCCGTGCTCTTGGTTTTGTCCTTGATTTCCAGCACCCAGTTCTTCAGCCAAAGACATTTCTAATTCCTCCTTGAGGCTAGCAGGGCCTCCTGCCATCCCCGCCAGCTTGACACTTGTAAGGTGAGAATGTGCTAGGAACGTAAAGGATGCAGTCACAGTGGAGACACTTGGAAAATCTCCTCTTTGAGGCGTAGGAGCTCGAAGAAGTTATAGCCGCACATGGGGGTGGAGCCAGACTCCTTCACTGGGCTCAGGCCTTGGACTCAGCACCTTCCGTTCCTGCTGTATCTTGTTGGCTGGTTTGTGGCCTTCTCTCCTGCTACTCTGTAAGCAACTTAGGAAAAGAGATACAGCTCAGAGCTTTTGCCTGTGAGAAATTCTCTCACACACAGATCCCTGGACTTAGCCTGCTGGAGGAGGGTGGGGTCCAACCTCTATCATTTCTAAGGACAGGCAGAAACTGGCACAGGGACTACAAGTCAAACAGTGGACAAAGCAGGGTTAGGTCCCAGGCCTGTCATGGCTTCTGCAAGCCCAGCTCTGGTCCTAAATTCAGGCCATGCAAGCATCAGAAGGGATTCTCTGCAGAGCACATCCTGTCTTCCCGAGTCTGGAGTCCCCAGGCAGGGAGGTAGCCTTTTTTTGACCTGGGTCTGCCTGGGCAGGAACCTTAAGAATCAAGGGAGGGAAGGGAAGAAGAGGAAGGATCTTCCTGCAACCACTGTAACCCTCAATTTCCCCTCAGTTTCCCTACAGATTCAACCACTGTGATGGGTGGGTTCCAGTGTCACCTGGGCCAGCCCTAGTCCAGAGCGACTCCACTGAACCCCAGTGTAGATGTGGCTGTGGAAGTATCTGGCAGCTGGGGTAGCATCTACAGTCAGTGGACTGACTTTAAGATCGCCAATCCTAGATAATGTGGCTGGGCCTCAGCCAATCAGTCTAGAGGCCTCTAGAGGCCTTGAGAGCAAAGACTAAGGGTTCCCAGAGAAGAGGAAATTCTGCCTTGGGACAGTGGCCCCAGCCCCTGCCTGAGCCTCCAGCCTGCTGGCCTACCCTGCAGACTGCAGACTTGCCAGACCCATGATCATATGAGACAGTTCCTTAAAAATCAATCTCTACATATGTGTTCATGTACATCTACATACAAGGTCTGACAATTAAGTTTGTGGACTCATGTTTAAAAAAGACCTATACATCTCATTGCTGAATATCACTACAGTCACTGGTGAAGTCCTCCCCTTGGGAAGCTATGCACCAACACTAGTGCCTAGTCCCCCCTTTGCAGCAATTTTAGAATGTTTTTGTAGAATTGCCATTAGAAATGTTATTGTATAACACACAAAAACATACAATAACAACAAATAACGCCACTCAGCAAGGTACCACCACACCCCGACACAGCTGTGAGACGCTTACAAACACGTTATGAACCCTTACCAAGTTGTTCGTACAAAGCCGCAAACATACATGCACAGTGGCAAGTTCGTGAACTTAAATATACAACTTCATACAATGACAGCTCTGATGGTAATCCCCGAAAAAGAGCTCCAAAATTGCTTTGAAGGGTAAACTAGGAGGAAGAACTTTGAAGATGACCATAGTGATAGTCAGCAACGAGGTAGGTAGCAGTTTTTCTAGGATGAGTTCACGGCATTAATTGTCAGACCTTTGTACATACACATATACATCCTATGGCTTCTGTCCTCTGGAGAACCCTGATTGCTACAACTACCGGTTGTGAACCCTCGATTTGAGGCTCAGCCCCAGAGGCCCCGGGGAAAGGGGAGGCTATTTGCAGAAGGAAGACAGGTAGGGCCAGGTGGGAGAAGGGAGAGGAAAGGGGAGAGAAGAAGAAAAGGAGTAAGCGAAGGGAGAGGAAAGGGAGAGGCCAGGACTGAGAGGGCCGTGCAGCCTGTCCTGCTCTCCCCACCTGTTCCGCTGAGTTTCCCAGGAGCAAAGCTGATGCAGGGCCTGCCTGCATTGCTGGAGGCCCCTAAAGAAGCCCTTCCCAGCTCCATCAGAGCAGCTGCAATGAAATTTGAGCTTCATGGAGGGCCACCTTAGCAGCAGAGACACTGCTGCTTGTGCTCAGTGGGACTCAGGAGCCTGGGAAGCAGGAGGCGTGGGCTTTGCTTGGCCGTGGTTGCCAAACTAAACTAATAAAAATACAAGGGACAAGTACATTTGAATGTCAGATAAACAACAAATTATTTTGTAGTTTAAGCACGCTCCACGAAACCTTTGGGAGATACTTACACTATAAAATGACTCATGGTTGATCTGACATTCAAAATTTAACTGAACAGCCTATATATTTTTTTAATTTAGAGTTATTTTTATTGACAGGATTTATAAGAACAGATTTTTATCCAAGGGCTAATTCTTAGGTCTCATTTAGTTGCTTATTTCATTCATTTGTATTAACCATTCCCTAACGTCTCCACTAAGAAGCAAGTCAACCCTGTGAAAATGCCTGTTAACATTCAACATGTCATCTTTAGGTATTTCTGTTCTATGGTGCAAAGATTTTTTCCAACAGTTAATTGGTACATCAAATATCTAATTTGGTTATAAGCAGCATGTTATTTTAAAATTCAGAGCGGTTACTTAAATTGAGTTAGACAGTCAATTTCAAAGACAATCAGTTTCATTCAAAAGTGGTTCCTATGTTGTTTGTTGATCACCTGAAATCCCCATTAGCCAAAATTTGAAACCCAATAGCTGATTCCAGAAATATGTTAAAAATAGACATGTTATCGTTTTTTGAGAAATACTTTGAGCTGCCTGCCATTGCCTGTACATTATCTTCTGGCACTGTACCTGGTCCTTCCATCATAATTATGAAGGTGGCCAGGTTGTCTGTAAATATATCAGCATTTTATATACGCAGATGCAGTTAATAAAAAAAGTTATTTACTGTAAGCCAAATGTGCTTAATCTCTCCTCCCCAAAGATATTGAAGGTGTGCTGTGTGTGATTTTTTCTGTCCTTCTATAAAGTGTACCTACACACACTTTGCAGAGTTAATGCTAACACTACAAATTGATGACACTTTCAAGGCAAAGTAAGAAGACTGTTCCTTCAGTGTTTCTGTCATAGAAATTGTACTGCTCTATCACAGTGCTTGGCTGAACATTGAGCATTTCATAGTTTACAACTGTAGAGATTCCTACCTATGTGAGTGTAAAATCTGATCAGCACAAAAGACGTAAAAAACTTCATATACAACAGATTGGTTTTTAAAGATACAAAAATAACATCTGTCACTTTTGTCATGTTGACAATTTGACATTATATACATGCAAGAGAAAAGTTCCAATTTGGTCATCTGGATGGCTGTAGTTTGTGTATTTTTATTATGATGAACATACTGCCACTGAATTTTCACACTGAAAGAGAGCTGCATATTCACAACAGTTCATACACTAAATATTGCTATAGTCTATGTGTAAATGCCTCTTCTAATAGTTTTGTTCTACTTGTCTAAAAGTGTGTATTAGGCAAGCTAATATTAACTGCACTAAAAACTGCAGCAATTTATAAACAAATCCAAAATGTATAAAATACAACTCATGCTGGAGTGTAAGATTTTAAACTCAAAAAACTACATAGAAAATACAATAAAAAATGGTAAACTTAAATTTGTGTAACACACAAGACAAAAAGGTCAACAGTAAATTCTGTATTTTATCTGGCACTCTCATCTCAGCATGACTTCAAGATTTAAGTCTTTAAGGCAGGTCTTTCCCTTCTTTGGGCCTCATAAGTCTTTAAGGCAGGTCTTTCCCTTCTTTGGGCCTCAGTCGTCCACGTGGACAGTAGAACTCTCAGTCTCCTCCCTACAGGGAGGCTGGATTGTGAGAAAATCTCAGAGTTAGCAGAGAGGTGGGGGGAGCTGGCTCACCACAGGGCCTTGAGGTACTGACCCCAGATCACATTCCTCTCTGGCTATCAACTGGCTTTGACCTGCTAGGGCTTCCTGGGTACCTGGGCCCTGGACCCAGGTGAGCTTAGAGGCACTGCCCCCTGGTGGCCAAGCCGAGGAGGGGGCGACTTCCTTCCGGATTCCCAGGCTCCCAATGCCACACAGAAACTGAGGCATCTGACTTCCTTAGTGCGCCTGCCTGTTTTGGGTTGGGTGCCAAGGAAGTGAGAGACAGAATTTGCTGTATGCCTGTGAGCTTGTCTCTTAGCATGTCTTCCATGCCAACCTTTTCATAATTATAATCTATATCACAATTTCCTTCTGAAATGGCCCTAAACGTCCACTCCACCCATTCAGAAAAGCCTTCACTGTCTGGTGTGTTAACTTCAGGTGTCTCAAGGACTAGAGCAGTGATTTTCAACCGATGTGCCACGAGAGGATCTTAGGTGTGTCACAGAAATTTTTAAAGATCATTAATTAAATTATTTTCAAAAGCATTTCAAAGTACAATAAGTTTATTCTTTTTTTTTTTTTTTTTTTTTTTACTC
The DNA here is from genome assembly GCA_963574355.1 of Loris lydekkerianus. Taxonomy (NCBI): domain Eukaryota; kingdom Metazoa; phylum Chordata; class Mammalia; order Primates; family Lorisidae; genus Loris; species Loris lydekkerianus. The sequence continues at coordinate 36,097 of CAUYPK010009595.1, forward strand.
TTGTTTTGATCAACATAATTTAAATGTGCCACAGAAATTTGACTATAGGTTCAAGTGTGGCATGGGATTAAAAACAGTTGCAAAACACTGGGGTAGAGCATGCAGGGTACAGGGTGATCTTCCAGATTTCCATGTTGCCTGGGTCCAGGAAGATAATCCGTGGCCATGGTGGAGTGTGCAGGATGGGCTGCAGAGACCTAAACCCCAGTGGAAGGCTCTGCTCACCAAGAGGCTTGACAGATGTTTCTGGGAAGAGGAAGGAGGGGTCCAGAACACATGTGGTTTGTATGTTTGCAGTGTGCAGTGTTTTACACAAATGAGATCTTACATTTGAGAAACATGCTATTCTGCAACTTACTTTTGTAAGTGAGCAGTGTGCCATGGGTGGGGGACATTCCCATGTCAGACCAGATCTAGCTCCTTTCCCTTGAACACAGCACAGCATTTCCCATAGCTGCCTAACCCCCATCATCTGCTCATGAACATGCGGCTGTCTAGAGCTTTTTGCTTTTATGAGCGACGCAGCACTGAGCGCTCCTATACATGCCTCTTTGCACACACATGGAAACGTCTCTGTGGGGCAAGTGCCTAGAAGTGGAATTGGGATTTTAGCCCGCACTGACCGATATTGTCAAAGTACCCGCTGAAGAGGCTGCACAGGGTGGGACCCCACCAAGAGGAAGAAAATGCTTGTTTCTTCCCAGGCTTGTCAACGCAAGATGTTATACAATTTGAAAAGGCATCACTCTGATGGGTGAAAAATGATATCTATCTCATTGTTGCTTTAATTTATATTGCTTTAATTATGAATAAACCTGAGCGATTTTTCATGTTTATTGATCTTCTGTATTTCATTCCAGTGAACTATCTGCTCGAGGGCTTGGATGTTTATTAAAATAAGAGCTATTTTATTAACAGAAAAGGATGGGGAGAAAGCTCTCCCTCCCTTTAAGCCAAACGTCTCCAAAGAAAACATATCATCTTTTCCCCTAAAGGTGAGCATGAGCACAGACACCCCCACACACTGGGGACCAAACAAACCCAGTTAATTTCATCCAAGTTTTGCATCCAGGTGCCCATGGAGCATGTGTCTAACTCAGGCTGCTCCCTGCTCATCTGTCAGTCTGTCCCTGTGTCTGTCTGTCTCTCTGCCTGCTATTCAGCCAGCAGAAGACTCTGTTGAGACTCCAGGCTGGCCTGTGGTCTGCTTGAAAGCCGCAGCGGGAGGTGGCAAGAACCCAGGCCCACGGCCAATACACTTTTAAGAGACTCCTAGTTTTGCCATTGGGGCATTTTAGGCAAGTTGCTTGCCATGCTCTGAGCCTCAGTATCCTATCTTCACATGGAAGATGGACCTAAAACATAGTTTCAAGCTGTGTTTCATGGTTTCAGGGAGGGGCATTGAGGGCTGCCTAGGTGTTAAGGCAGAGCCCAGCTTCTCTTTTTCCAGAGAGGTTGTGCTCTATGTCAGAGGTCATGCCAACCAATCATCTTGAAGGAAAGTACAAAAGCCACTGGGTAGGATGATCTCCTGCCTCCTGGCCCTGCTCAGAGCACCAAATCAAGTGAGTGAGCCTTCCCGGACCTCCCAGGCAGCTGGGCGCTCCCTCTCATTTTAAATCTTATGGACCTGTAAACAATTCTCCTTCCGCTCCTGGAAGCAGTTGGTATTGAAGTCATCCCTGGAGCTCCAGGGCCCTCTGCCAGCTAGAGAGGAAGGGGAATAGGGACTAGCAGAGACTTGCAGCTGTCCTTCCTCTCCTTAAGAGACAGGAAGGACAGACGGATACAGGAACAAACTGCAGTAACTGTAGTTGGCCTGGGAGAGGAAGGCCACCTTCTGAGCAGAGAAAGGGAAATAGAAAGTGGTGGGACCGCCTGGGGCAGCTTTTAGGACCCACCCTCCATGGGGACAAGGCCACCTTGAACTCCGGTTCTCCGTCTCCAAACGTGGTCTCCTCTCATTCAGCATGGCTGTCTTGAATCCAGACTGAGCACCTGCCAGGCACTGGGGAGTCCTTGGGTCTGTGGGGAAAGTAGCAGGTCATTGTTTATGTGGTGGTAATGTCTTTAATCCTGCCCCACCCTGCCTGTTTGGGCACGTGGTGGGTGCTCACTAGAGCTTGACCAACCTGAGGGGTTTGTCCTTGGCACCTGTAGCTTCTACACCCATTACCTCCCAAAGGGCCTTGGGTTGGTGAAACATTTTCCCTGCATTGGATGGAAATTCTCGTTCAGTCTTGGGAGTAGGGGAGGACCAGCTCCAGCAGATGGGCGTAAAGGCAGTGAGGGAGCCACAGCTTTGGCTTAAAGCCAGCAGGCAGGACCACAGTTGCTGAGATGCCACATGGTTCCTGATCCTAAGCAACCCAATCATTAGGGCTTAGGGACCAGAGGCCACCACGCTGCACCTCTGGGTCCCTTCAGAACAATGCCTAAAGGCTCCCCCTGGAATGAGAGGCTGCATCAGCCACTCAGGTGGAGCTGCAAAGAGTTTAGGGTGATGGTTCCTGGTTGACTGCCCTGGTGTGGGAACAAGAGCGGCTACGTGCTCCTTCCTCCTCCTTTTCTCTCTGCTGCTCCAGGAATCCTTCCCTCCAAAAGCTGGCAGCCAGTTCAGAAACCCAGAGTAGTGTGCTCACCTGCCTCTCATCCCAACGGCAGTCCAGCGGCCACCATGCATCACCCCAGCCCCAGATGAGGGGCCTAGGCACTTTGCTCCTGTGTTCAGGGAACCTTGGAGCCTCTTTCTTGATTCCCAGGAGGGAGGCTGGACAAGGTAACCTCACAGAACCCTCTATCTCAGCCATGTGGTGAGTCCTTAGATCCAAGTCCATCTGCTTTCAATTGTTTTCATGCCCAGTGACTGGAATATGATGTGTATGTGAAAATCAGCAAAACCAGAGACCAGAGGAAAAGGGCCAAGCATGACAAGGAGGCTGAGAAAGTGGTGCTAAGTCTCAGACACAGACCATTCAGAAGCACCAGCAGCACATGTTCCTGCAGGCTGGAGAAGAGGGGAGGTGAGAAGTGGTCCTGACAGGCCTGCAAGCTAATGACAAGCACTCCAGGGTGCAAAGTGGGTAACCCTCCTGGTGTGCCCCCACTTTACAGAAGGAAAAGCTCGAGTAGGCACAGATGGCTGGAACCTGACCAGGTCCCCGCTTCAGTGGCAAATCACAGTGGTCAGGTTAACACTCCAGGGTCCTCGCCATACGAGGAGGAGGTCCCAGGGAGGCGCTGGCTCACCAGAGTGTCAGAAAACACACTCCAAGCCTTATTCCCCTCTGCCCTGCCCTTTGCTCCTAGGCAACAGAGGCCAGCAGACAGTCTGTGCCCCAACGCCCTGCTGCCAGTACCATCCGCCATCATCCTGGCCCTCCTCAGCTGAGCAGGGTCAGCCCTGAATCCTCACTTCTTAGTGATGTGACCCTAGGCAATTCACTTGGCCTCTCAGTATCTGGCATAGGGGAGGGACCACAGGATGGCACTCATTTCCCAGGGCCTAGGCCTGGCCTTGCCTGTGCTGGGGTCCCTGCACCAGCTCTACCTATGATGTCACCTTCTCCTGGCTCTCCAGCTTCTGCCCCACACCTGGTGATTCTCTTCTGCATTTCAACATCTTTGCATCTTTCCCACACTAGGTCTGTGAGTGCAGCTCTGTGCTTAGAACTCAATGCATACTGGGAGGTCACCAAACTGTTGAATGAGGATGATCTAAATGTCATGAACAAAACAAAAGAACCTGTTCCTGGTGCCTTGCCTCATGCTACTGCCCTTGCTCGGCTCCTGGAAAGGGTTGCCTCACCACACACACTATCTCCACATTTCTGCCTCCAGGCACGCCTCTGCTCACTCTAGCTGGCTTCCCCAGCTGCCACTGAGCTGAAACTGCCCTTGTCATGGCCACCAATGACAGCATCATCCAGTGAGGTCACTTCTTGGTCCTCTTCCTGACTTCCTGGAAGCATTTCACACCATCGGCCACTCTCTCCTTCTAGGCACACTCTGCTCCTGCCATTTTCAAGGCCGCGCACTCCTGCAATTTTCCTCTTCTCTGTCTGGTCTCCCTCCTGTGCTACTGGGTCCAAACTCAAGACTTCACTAATGTCTTTTTGGTAACTTGAATAGCTCTTACCCCTCCTGCTCCAGCCCAGGAGGCCTCCTTCCTCAGCTCCACCAGAGCACACTCCACACCTCATGCTCCATTAGTCAACTCAACCTTGTGGTCTTCCTTAAATCTGCTCCTCCTCCCGTATGAAACTTCCCAGGGAATAGCTGCATCAGCTACTCTAATACTGAGTCCTAAAACCTAACAGCCATCTGGGATTCCTGCCCGCCCCTTCCCAACCCAGTCACCGTGCACAATTCAGCCTCCTAAACGTAGAATTCAGTGTTCTTCCAGTGTGATGCAAAGGACCCCTGCAGAAGAATCAACTGGGTAATTTGGTGACAATGCAGATTGTGCCTGGCCTCTCTGTAGACTCAAGGAATCAAGCTCTGCTGGTGAAGTTCAAGGATCTGCATTTTAAACAATCAGATACTCTACTCCGTACCAAGTTTGAGCAAACACTTTCTCAACAATCTAGCTCTCTCTCTGCCCTCCATCCACAGCCTAGTCCATCCCATCTCCATCTCTTCCCTGGACAGCTGCAATGGCCTGAGCTCTCCAAGCTCTCTGATTCTTGATCCCCTGTAGCCCATTGTCTATACTGCAGGGAGAGCATGCCTGGCTATGTCATCTCCCTCCTTAAAGTACCCCTCAGTGCCCCCATCATCACCAGGGTAAAGACTACAGTAAAGAGTATGGCCTAGAAGGCCCTGCATGGCTGGCCTCCCTCCACCTTGCCAACTCATCCCACACATCTTTCCCTCATGCTACTCTGTCTTCCTGTTTCCTTACAAACCAGACAGACTTGCTAGACTCCAGGCCTCTCTCCACTCTGTACCTCTAGCTCTTACCCCTTGCTTGCTTGTCTTCTATCCTCTTTGCCTGGCTGATTTCTGCTTAGCCTTCTCTTTGGTTGGCCATGGCTTCCTTGGGAAGGCTTTCTCTGGAAGCACCCACACCCAGTCCCCTGGACTTCCTATAGCATAAAGTTCATCATGTACCAGTGCTATGGCCCTGGCCAGCTGTGTCCAGAGCTCCAGGCATCCAGAAGCCTGGCTCAAAGCAGGGATTCCCACCCTTGTATGCCCTGTCAGCACCAGGACCCAGGGGTGCCACCACTAACTGGCCCACCCACTGAGCTCCTGTGATTCAGTGCAAACAGGCTGGCATGAAGAGTTACCCAGTCTCTATTTTTATAGAACATAAATCCTGGTGAAACTGAATCCATCACACAGTTTGAGCTCTTCAGAGAAACTGTTGAAAGTCACCATCATTGGAGCTGCCAGTCTTGTGATTCCCCTAAACGACATGGCTTTATCTAGGAAAAAAATCTGTGAGGCACATTCTGTCTCTTATTCAGGCCCTGGCCTCTCACATCACTTCCCACAGAGGGACACTGGGAAATCCATTCTGAGTCCTGTTTCTCTTCTTCCAATCCCACCTGTCCTATGGGGACATGTGGCAGCTGTCCCATGTTGGTATAGATGTGGCAGAGAAGAAACTGCTCTGGGCCTTGTTTGAGAGTGACAAGGTGTCAGCATCTCAGTGAAGCCATGTGTCCACCCCTCAAGCTTGCTCAGGTTGGGGCAAGAACAGCAAAGACTCCCTTTGCCATGAGTGGAGCATCCTGGGCTGGATGTCATCCCCTCAGAATTCATACTGAATATGTATAGAGGGATTGAAGCTCTAACCTTTAGGATCTCAATAGGATGAGACTATATTTGGAGGTAGGAACTTCAAAGAGCTAATTAAGGTGAAATGAGGTTAATAGGCCGATGACCATGTCCTAATGAAAAGAGGAAAACAGGACACAGAGAAGAACAGAGGGATGACGTTGTGAAGACAGGGGGAGAAGACATCCATCTATAAGCCAAGGGGACAATTCTCAAAAGAAATCCACACTGCTCACACTGCTACCCTCTGGAACTATGAGACAATATTTTTCTGTGATTTCAGCTCCTGAGCCTGCAGTCCTTTGTCACAGCAACACAAGCAAACTAACACATGGAGAATATGGGCAGAAAGTTACTGCCATCCAGGCACTGTGCTGTACTCTGTGACAGAAGTGGTAAGAAAAGTTAGACACAGTCTTTGTCCTTATGGGGTTAACAGTCAGGCAGGGAGAGGAAGAGGGGACACTGGAGGGATGGACAGTCCATATACAAACAAAAGCAAGGTGACCCTTCCCTAGACCAGCAGTGCTATATGCAATCACCTGGATTCACGTGATGAGGCCCACACTTCCTCCCCGTGGGCCCTCAGCCAAATGACATACGGCTTTGCTTCCCTCTCTTATAAAGTAGGGTGGGTTATAAACCCAAATCACAGATTTCTCGGGAGGATTGTCTCAGTCAATGCACATTCAGAGCCTGGTGTACACTAAGTGCTATGATCACTTATAAACACAGGTCATGGGTCCTCCCTGCTGTCCTTCCATCCCTTCATTTCATGTGGCTCAGGCCAGCTGCCAGGAGGGGGTAGCAGTGGTGCAGGATGGGGGTGGGGGCAGGGAGAGGGTGAGAAGGCCCCACATTCCCAAGCTCCAACCCTGAAGCACAGGCTCTGCCTCTCACCTGATTTTCTGTCTCGAGCAGGGACTGGGGAAAGACTGGGGGTGGGACCATCTCCTCCCACCATCACCCCATTAAGTCCCTGACCCTGTATTGCCCTCACCTTCCACAAGCAATTCAAGTGCCTTGACCCCGGCACCTGTGGTCATATGGTACAGTGGTGAACAAGCAAGGGAGGCCCAGTCCCATGGCCGGTGTCCAAGGAGGACTTTGGAAGCCTGGGGCATCTCGGATGTATTTTCTTCTTTGGATGGACTCACCTGGGACCCTAAGTCACTGCCTAGAATGCTTATCCCCGGCAAAAGAGCCTAAAGTTCAAAGCCCATGTTCAGAACATGAAGAAAAATAAAACATTAACCCCTCAGCTGACTGAATTGGACTCCTTGGCCAAGGGGACCCCAGAAATACCCTACAGCTAAGTCGCTGGTCAGAGATGCCTCAACATGCCTCCCTTCTTGGAGATGTTCTTTGCAAGAAAAAGCTCAAGCCACATTTGGAGGTCAGCTCGGCAGGTTACTTGAGTTTTGGTAAATGTTCAATGACTTGATTAACATGTATCCTTTTCTTAAGGTCCAAGTCTTTAGACACAGCTTAATTTTTAATCAATTACAAAGCAAAGATTTTTTTAAATCCGTCTATAATCTTAGAGATGTCACACCTTTTTGGGCCAGACCAATGTATGCTTTCCAGGTATTGACTTAGGCTCTAAGGAGTAATTACTGTCTCCCTGAATGTATAAAATCAAACTGCAACCCAGCTACTGTGGGCACATTTTCTTAGGGTCTCTTGAGGCCATGTGCTCCTTGCCAGTCACACACATTCAGCTCAGAATAAACCTCTTTATTTTACAGAGTTTGGGTCCTTGTCCATTAACAAGGACACAACCCCTTCTGTGTGCTGTTGTCTGCTTGAGGAGCCTTCATTTCACTTCGCAGCCTGGGACAAGAATGAAAGCCAAGACCTCTGGCTGCCATTCTTGGCATTTGGCCTCCACATTCAATCCTCTAAGGAGGCTGCAAATTTCACTGCCATTGTCCCACCACTGCCAGGGCTTTCCCTATGAAACCATGAATTACTTTCATTACTGGGGTTGGCAGAAGCTGTGCCAGTGACTTGTCATAGCGTATCTCTCTGCACCAACATCTGGGAGCCTTTGGCGCTAAGACCAATTTCCTCTGTCCAGAGGCCGAGGCATCAGTGCCCTTGGAACCATCCCTGATGGTTGCCAACCTCAGAATTCCAAAAGCCCACCCAGGGCAAAGCCTGAGTATGTGGCCCTTTCACCCCTCCCCCAGCCCTGAAATCAAGAAAGGCATCCTTCTAGCAAGGGACATGTTTGTCACTAACCAGGGATCAGGTGACGGGGAAGTTGCTAACAGTGATTTGTGACAGATCTTACTAACCTCATTCCAGGGGGATGGGTCAGGAGATAATCTTACATATCACAAGGACAAACTTTAGGACCCAGGAAATCTCTGCTTCCTGCTTCTAAACTGGTTTGGGCTGTTTCCTTATCTGCAGTCTGACTTTTGGAAAAACAAGATTGCCCCAACCATCCATAGCCAATGGGAGTTTGGGAGTTAGCAGGGATCCAGGAAGGATGACATGGACAGGATTTAAGTGGATATCATTTGCTCTTTATTATAATTCATTATTTTCTTTTACAGAAAGAGACAAAATTTAACAGCTAAACTCAACAATTTTAAAAAGAGAGAGAAAGCGCAAAGGAATCAGAAGCAAGTTTGTTTGGTGCCCCCAAGCTCCAGTGAAATGCTGACATATTACTCAATGCTGACCAGGGTCAACACAGGAATACAGCACAGTTTAAAATGGTACCAAATTGATCCATTTCACAGTAATCATTTTTATAAGCTCAATTGCACATATCAGGGTTTCCACTGTCACAAATTCACAATTACAGAGGGAAGTAGCATGTGTGTTCAGGCCTGGGAAAGTGGCATTTGTAAGGGGAGACGACTGAGAGGGCAAAGCAGCTGGAGATTTGTCCTATCCCGAAGGTCTGTGCTAATGCTCAGGCTGAGGGCAGCCGGGGGGCAGGCACTGTTCAGCGGTCAGATGTCAGTACGGTGAGACAACTGTGAGGCGGGGGTGTGCTGTTTGGAGATCATTGTCAGAGAAATTCCTGCTAGAGAGACATTTGCCACCCACAGCCTATGAAAGGAAAAGCTCCCGAAGTTGGAACATTTGGGGGCAAACGATGGGAACAGCCAGTCTGATAGCGAAGCATCTGCTATACACAATATTTAGAAAGATGCATAACGTGTCTTACTTTACACTGCAGTCTAGGTCACTAAGTATGTTATCACAGGAGAAGTAAAGGAGCAGAGTGAAAGGCTGCGATACCCACCATCCCCTCAACAGAGAGAGAACAAAAGATCAACCCAAACGTACAAGAAGTGCTGAACCCCAAAGCGGAAGGCACGGTGAAGGGATCCTTAATGTCTAGAGCCTTTTAATCGAAAAAAGGACTCATTTTTAACTGGATTCCTCATACACAGAAGACCCTGAAAATGGACTAAGGGGAAGAATGTTTTTATATAGCAAGAATCCCAGCTACTGTGAATTATCTTAAGTTGTGGTTTTCTCTAAGTTTTGAATTAGTGGGCTTCAAATTAATGGGCTTTTACTATAGTTGCCAGCAATCTGATTACAGTACTTTTAAATTAGCTAATTATAGTGATTAGTATTAGTAGAGTGCAGTGGGGGAGGATGTGCTTGTTTCAGAGTCAGTGAAATCCTGAAATGGAGCTTCAATACTTGTCAATCTGAAAAGTGGCCTAGATGGGCAGCTTTGCCGCCAAGCTCTCCATCTCAGCCTTGACCATGAGAGTACACAGGAGACAGCACACTCTTGCTCCTACAAATCAGAGCCTGTGTGAGAGAGCCTCTCTCTATGATCTCTCTCTCTCTCTCAGACCAAAGAACAATTTAGAAGCAGTGTTGATTTGTTTCTCTTCTCATGGGATGCTATTTGGTTGTCAAAAGATCAACTCTGGCTGGGGGTTAGGAATCTCCATCCAAGTGGGAGAGAGGAAGCATCTGGCTCCAACTAGTTAACAAAAAGACACTTTCCCATCCTGAATTCCTCACACTCGGCTACCAAAAAGGCAATGCCCACCAAGTCAGGCACATTCCTCTTTTCCAAAGCACCCTAAGGAATCCCCACTAATGGCAGTGGGATAGGCAAGTAGAAGAGGCCCCCGGCCTCCTGGGTCACACTGCTCAGCATGCATGTCCCTCAGCCAGGGTGCCACGCAGCTGTGCATGCGGTGTGCACATGCTGGGCACCTGTGCACCCCACTCTTGCACTTGTGCTTTCATTTTGAAAACCCAAGGCGAAGGGGAGCAGGGAAGGGACAGGATTTTGATTCTTGTTTTAAAAAATCTTAAAAAGTTTTTGGTTGAAAACAAGTGAGTCGTATTTCAAGGAATTTTTTAAAGCCTTTTCTTTTTTTTTTTTTAATGAAAAATACCTAAATAACTAGCCCCACCATACCCAAAGTCAATAGTCACACATCTTTCCACAAAAAGAAAAAAAAAAGTGCCCAGGAGGGCTCATATTACTTTCAGCTGCTAATGCCCACAGACCAGGAGCCCAGGTGGAGGGCACCATGCCAAAAGGGCGTGGGAGCCGGGCCCAAAGAGTGGACAGCCACAGAATGGAGCTGTGTGTCTTCTCCCAAAGCCTTTCGTGAGGGGTCAGAAGGTGGTGACTTTGGTGGGGTGGCGGGGGGAGGCGTGCTCCAATAGCTAATCTTAGCTTTCCTCACTCAGAGCCCTGTCATCAGGTGCCCAGCCTCAGGAGGGGACATTCCTCTCTTCAGACTGGATCCCTCCTGGTACAAGTATAGCCGCACGCGGCTATTGTCTCAGATAAGCAATGAGAAAAGGCAACGTGCACATGTGTTCACGCACATACACACCAAGTCCAAAAACAACAAAAATGTGGCTACTGGAGAGTTAGAATTGTATCAAACCCACAGCCATACGAAGACACAGTTTGAAAAGATATGTACAGGGCATCCGTACAAGCCAAGTGTGCACCTCAAGGAGTGACGCCGATTGTGTGCTGTCCAGCCTGCTTCCTACAGGATGCTGCAAACCCGCCAGACACTGTGGCACAGCCCCACCCAGAAGGACACTGTAAAGCACCTGGACTGAAGACCATGGGTCTTAAGGAACTGCCTCTGGCTCTCCCTGTTGCTTGTCCTAGCCCTTGAAGGACATGAGCTGTCCTCCCTAGACTAGTCCCCAGGCTTCCACTGTCTCCCACCACCACCCAGCCTCAAGTTACTGGGAGGCTTGGCAGGGAAGGGTACAACAGATGCCAAAGGCAGTGGGCATTTCTTGGCTCTGATCAGTGGGGCCATGCCTGGTTCTGTGCTAGATGGGGAGCAGACGCATTGGGGTAGTTTCTCAGCAGCTACCAGGTCACGCTTGGGCCCCTGCTTGAAAAAATACTGAAAGAGCCAGGGCTGGCCCCAGCTTCTCCGACATGGCCGAATGGAATGGGCCCCGGTGTCTCATGGGGAAAAGCAGGAGCCTTATAGGCCAAAAATCCCTTCGTGAGGGAGGAAAGGAGTACAGTGCTAGAAGCCCAGGCGAAGGAAAGAGGAAGGAAGGGAGGAAGGGAGGGAGGGAGGGAGGGAGGAAGGAAGGAAGGAAGGAAGGAAGGAAGGAAGGAAGGAAGGAAGGAAGGAAGGAAGACAGACCACCTGGTCAGCATCTCTGGAGCTCTGCAGAGGAGGGGAGAGGAGACAGAAAGAGTCAACTGGCAGGTGATTTTACTCCCTAGATGGAGATTCAAAATCAGAGGCATCTGAGGGCCTCTGCTGAGACTGGTCCTTTACAACAAACAAATTTCCAAAAGAATCGTCCTAATGGCTAACCTCCCTGGCTTCTTGGTGCCTCAAGCACATAAAAGCTTCCCTGGGCCTGTGAGGCAGGGGGAGGGTAGAGAATCCTGCTACAGGCTCAAGCAAGCTGTCCAAGCTGGTGGCCTCACTGGGATCAGAAACGCAGATTGGAGCAAGTCCCCAGGCCTGGAATGGCCTCCAGAATTCACCTGGGGCCTCGAGGCAGGGCTGCATTCAAGGAATGAGTCCCGATGTCTGCCTTGGGGAACTGTTTAGACAGAAAGAAGCTGTCTACTGAATGGGTTTTAAACTGCTGTGGTTGCTGACGGACCTAGGCTGTGCACTCTATTGGGCCACACAAAAATTTGCTACATTTTTAAAAGCACCACAGAGGAAAAACGGTTTGGCACTGAGGCCAGAAGGGTGGACAGGGGAGTGGGGGGAGGTGGTGTCAACAGAATCTTTTGCACAGTCACTGTTAGTTAAAAGGCAGGTCACCTCTGCCCCACTGCTGTCCAAAGCCTCACAGAAAACAGGCTAACAGAATAAACTCCAGATGGGCCTTTGACCCCAGATCATTGGCTCCCCCACAAAGAATGTTTAAAAAGGGACACTTTAGGATCTTCTCTCAGGTGGGCACCATCCTTAAGGAGAAATCATCCATCTAAAGTTCAATGTCAATGCACCTACTCACAAAAAGAAAAGTATCCTAAAAGTTCAAAGCCAGGGAGCACAGTGCCAAGTAGGCCAAGCTCACTCAAGGTTCTATCACCAAGTTCACAAGGAGAAAATTTCAGCTCTTCCCAGCCCATTGGAAGGCCATGGGCTGCAGAGGCAGGGCCAGGAGCATGTGTCCCCATGGTAGAGTGCTCCAGGGCTGTAAGTGGGCTCATGCCAGCGGGTAGTGGTTTCAGCATAGATGGTACACACACCTGGAGGGCCAAGGTCTGGGGAAGGCAAAGTCACATTGGGCCCCTTGGTAAATATGGAGAAAGTAGCTTTGCCGCCCAAACCCTGCCCCTCATCCTTCACACACTCCATCCTCCTTCCAGGAGTGTGGGGAAGGGTGCTGGGGGAAGGGAATGTCACAGATCTGTGCGATGGATTTCCTCAGGCCTCCTATGAATGGCCCGGGTTCTAGAGTTTTGTTCTATTGTACTCATTATTTATTTGCTTGTCATTACTATTAAAATTTTGTTTGTTGCTCAACCCTTTCCCTGACCTCAAAATGTAAGCAAGGACAGACGCACAGAACTGTCTTGTAAGAGGGATGCTGGAGGGCTGGCTTCTCTCCCTAACCTCTGTGACATAGGATTCCAGACACAGACAGGCCTCCAGCCAGCCCCACAGCCTGGGGGACTGGGCCTGTGGCCATCGTGGCCACAATCAACTCAACAGGGGGATTCCTTTGGCATAAGAGAAGCCAGTCCCTTACGGGAGGACAGGATGATGGGGGTTTGGGGGAGCATTTGGAAGAGCTGGACACTGTGGCCATTGTGGCTTCTCAGTGGACTTTGACCATAAATGCTCCCTACCTAACCCTCTCCACCTGTCTCTAACAACTGACTTCCTAATACTCCATGGTTAGGGAATTATTTGGCAACAAGGAGACTAAGGCTGTTTTGTGGTGGCACAGTCTTTAAAAAGTTAAAAAGAAAATAGGAGAGGCATTCACACAGGATGAGACACACATCCCACTACTTGTCAGTGCCAGGGTTGGCAGCCACTATCTCCTCGTACTTTGGGGGTGGGTCACTGTAAGAGACACTGGCCTCCTCACTGCTGCTCTCCTGGGGAGCAGTGACCTCCTCGTAGGAGGGGGGAGGGGTGGCACTGGATAGTCTGGAAAGGGAGAGTTCAGGGAGGTAGAGGGTGCTCTCAAGCCGGACCGTAGTTCTGCCCCCCCGATTGGGCCCCAGCACCACCTGGGGGTTGCTCCCTGCCTCGCGGTGCCCAGAGGACTCTCCCTGGCTATGCACAGTTCCCCGGTACACCATGACCCGGGGGAGGCTGTGCCCGGCGCGACTGGCTAGGTACCGGTTCTGAGCATAGGAGGGGTGATGACGGGTTGCTTTCTGTAGCTGGCACCTCCAGATGATGAACAAGGCGATGACAATCAGCAGTGCCACTCCCAGAAGAGGCACCACCACATACATGGCATCTGAGCTCTGCGAGGGGTCTCGCACTGAGTAGACGGCATTTGGGTACCCCTTCCAGAACTCCATCTGCAAAAAAAGAGGTGCCACTTACTAGAAGCTCACATTCCTACTGGGCCTCAGAGACCTGAATTCAGCAAGGCTGGTGCCATGTTGGGCAAAGCCTGTGATTGCTTCCTACCCTTCCCCATCTGCCTGGCCTCAGAGAGCTAACAGAGAGGCTGTGGAATGCATCCAGGACAAAGGACAGTGCTCCCAAGTAAGTGGCCCCCCAAGAGTCAGGTGCTGGGACTATAAGGACATTTTCTGTGTCCCCCTATGGCCCCATGGGCGCGCCTTCGGCTGGGGGGCTTTCCTTCCTTGCTCCTGATTCCTCTGAGACACCAGGGCCTGCTTGCACCGGTCCCCAAGGTGGTACGTGCCGTTTGCTCTTTGTTTTCGAACACCTCCTTGACCTCCTCGTAGCTGCAGATTTCCTCCATGCACTCTCGCTCGATGGTACCTTGCCGCAACTCCTCCAGGAACTCATTGGCACGAGGGAATCGTTTCAGGACCGAGTGTGCATTCTTGGCTTCCAGAAACACTGAAGAGAGAGCCCGCACTGAGACCTGGAATGGGGAGGTGCCCTGGGCTCCTGCCACCCAGGCTCCGTCCAGGGACTGAAGCACCATCATGGAGGGAACAAGGCAAAGTGAGCAGACAGGACTCCAGGCTCTCAACCAGGGCACACGAGGGCCCTTGGTAAAGGGATGGAAGGACTGCCTCTGTGGCTCTATCACATTCCTGTGATAACAAGGCCCAGGCCCCTGGTTATATGGAGGAATATAGGAACCAAGTAAGACACACAGGAGCAGGAAAAGAACAGGGAAGCCGAGTATGGTCGTCATCAGTGAATGAATGCTCAGGACCTGCATTGTCTTGGAAACAGAAATTTGGAGCCCTTGTCATGAGAATGTATTCCCCTTTGAAACTGATGCTGGTGGCACTCATGTGAAACAATGTCATAAAACCCTACCAGGGTGGCACCCTCCACCTGGACTTGCCACCTATGCTACTAGATCACCTGGAAGCTAGAGTCTTGCTCAAGACAATCTAGTAAGAAGACAGGCTGGGTTGGATCAGGAGACTGGGCACACATAAACCTGAGAGTGCCTCTGGGAATGGTAGGTAGAAGGTTCTAGATGGGGAGTCTCAGCCTTTGGAAAGTGGACATAGACACTTCCTGCAAAAATGCCTTTGCTTGCCACACATATCTCTGAACTGCAGAGGGAGAGACCCAGCTCTCACCCGGCTGACGAGGTTGGCATGAACTATGCGCTCACATAAGCCTGAGCTAAGATTCTGGAGGATGAATGAAAAGGTGACACATGCTCTTGGTGTTCACCCAGAGGTGGGCCTTCCTAGTGCCCATATCAGGCAACTGCTCTTGGTGTCCAGGCTTGTAGGCAGGCAGGCCCCAGCCCTGTCACTCGGGTGTCTCTGGCAGCAGCTTACAGAGGGGCACAGCCACAGGCAAGCATGTGCTCCAGGATGGGGCCAGAGTTGAGATGTCAAAGCTGCTGCTTGGTGAAGTGGACAATGACAGTTAAGATGGGAAGGACTTGAAGGATAGGCGTGTGCCTTTTCCTTGGCCCCCTGGGCATGGCCCTCCATCACTCTGCCTGGGCCTGGAAAAACTCACCTGCCATGATGCTTCCTCAGCTCCAGGGGCTCAATTGCCTGGAAAAGGAGAAAAGCAAAGTTGTGGTGAAATCACTCCCAGATATCTACAGGGCACCCTCTTGGCCCTGGGATGTAACCTCCCTCCCACTCCCGACCTGGTCAAAAGATTCAAACAGTATCCTGTGTGCTGACCGCCTCTGTGCAGCCACTCACAGCTCCTACTGCTGCTCCTTCTTCCCCCAATCTCTTCCCTGGAGACACCCAAGGCCAAGCAGAGCCCAAAGCAAACCTTTCAGCTATTTCCCCCAAAACATATTCGGGGTATCCAAGAGACCTGAGGGTTGACTCTTTTCTTTAAAAAAGGATAACTCCTATAGGCTGAGGCTCCTCCTTCTAGCTCTCCTCAGTGAATGCACCTTCAAATTGGAAAGAACCTCAGAGAGAGATGAGTAAATGAATCCCAGTGACGTGGGAACTCAAGCAAGGTTAAGCAAATGGATAGGGACAGAGGCAGGACCTTAATTGGTAACTAATTTTGATAACCGTGGTGAGTCACAGATACTTCTAACGACAAGCATGTTCTCCCAAAAACAAAGCTTAAGGCAGCAACAGCAACCATCTGAAAAGCCACAGCCTGGTTGGGACTGGCTTACAGGAACCTTCTATGAACACGTGTCCTGCAAAGTCAGTTCCTCCCTGCACAGCACGACTGCATTCTTCACATCCCTGGGCATGTCTATTAGGCCCAAACCTGGATGACCTGCTATGCTCGTCTTCATCTGACATGGAGGCAGATACCTGGAATCTTCTGGAACCAGGCATCTCTCCTCTCTTTGCACTGAAGACCACTACAGATGAATACTAAGACATGGATTTAGATAATCAACACTAAGATACTAAGTAGAAGATGCTAACTAGAAGATGCCTCTAATGTGAGCTATTATCCAAAAGCCTTCCTCCTGGGAAGGGCTACTCGGCCAGTACATGCGCTGTGGACACAGCACACTGCTCCTCCTGCCCCTCTCGGCAGCATATACACCCACTCACACACATATTCCAGGGCATTAGCAGAGCTGTCCACATCTGGGAGCAATCACTCCACTGCTCCCCTCCCCAGGCAGAAGCTCTGGTTTTATGACTGGCTGGATGCAAGACATGGGCACAGTGTAACCCATAGTGCGCCCCTATTGCCTGGGCATTAACACCACCAGGCAGGTCCCAGAAGCCCAGCTGCTAAGCATATCTGCATCTCTCCTATGATGTGGTATGCAATTTCACATGTACGTTTGCAAAATCTTATTGTGCATGTATGTCCTCTCATTCTTCCAACAAACAGGCAGGATATAAACCATAAATTTAAAACTAAAGGAGAAACAATAAAGCTAACATTTATCTGTGTAAACACCACATCAAGAGGCATTCTCTTTTGAATCCACAGCAAACTATCAACATGTGAGTTTGTCAACAGACAGGCATGCACACTCACAAAATTGGCCTCAATGTTTATCAGAGCAAAGATGGAATATCTCAAAATTCTAGTTCCATCATGGCTCTCTAAGGTTCTCTTAGTGAGGACACACATGTTTTCTGAATGAAGAAAAATGGATTGTTTTATCTGGTTTGAAAAAAATGAGCAAAGGCTTTACTAATAAAGGAAGAGAAAAAAATTTGTTGCTTATTGAAGAAAATTACTGTTTTCTCCTTTAATTTTCATGTGGGGAAATTACATAACAGCTTACATATAGTCACCTTTTGTCACAAACACGCAATTTTGGTGCATGCACACCAGCACCTGTCATAGACCCAAATGCATGTTATCCTGACACACTTGCTAAAGGCATTAGTTCATTTTCATAGCCAGAAAGTCCCCTAAACAGCTCCATTGGCAGCTCTGTGGCCACCATCACTGCTCCTGTGGCCTGCCGTGAGGCCTTCCCCTACCCCCCAAATTTAGAGCCTTCTTCTTCCCCTATAAATACACCATCAATAGGCCAGTTACTATGGCAACAGTGAGAAAGCAAGTGTGAAGGCTCCACGACAGAGACTGTGATGCTGCAGTCATGAATGTATGTCCCTCCTGCCCCTGGTGGCTACTGTATAGCTGATTGTAGGCTGAAGGAATTTTTAACCCACTCCCCACAGGAACACAGCTGAATCCTGGCAGCCTGGAAAGGAAGGAAGGCCGGGAACTGGCCACCACAAAGACCTTCCTTAACCCCACCCCAGACTGAAGCTTCTGAATCACAGTACTCTGGGGCATGGCTCTCCAAATTCCTAGCATGAAGCCTGGTGGCCACCAGGGCACCTAGGGTCCCAAGGCATGGCCTCCAAACCACTTCTTGGAACCCTAGCCCTCTTTATTTCTGTCACTCAGAACTGATCGCCAGGAAAGGGTTCTGTGATCTCCAAATCTCATGACTCATGGACCCACCCAGTGACAAGGCAACTCCCAAATTAGGCTCAAACTCAAACTCTGCCCCCCCCCTTTGACCCCCTTCACTCATGCCAGCCCTGAGGGTGTCTGTTCTCTCCCACCTTGGCCTGACACCAGTGCCCTGCCCAGGAATTCCTGCATCTGGCCCAACAACACTTGTCGGGGCTGCTCAAGACCCCCAGAGCCTTGACTCGGCCAAGCTTCCAGATCCCCACCTCCCCAACAGTGCCTCGAGCCCAGCTCGGCTGCCCTGGACACCGAACCATGCCCTCGGGGCTGGGGCGCCCAACCCCAGCGGCCTCACCGTTCTCCGGGCCCAGGAGGCGGCCGCCTGTTTGCGCACGCAGCCCGCCACCTCGCGCTGCGCCTCTTCCAACAGGGCCCCTGTCCCCGCCCACCTGCTCCCCGTCGGCCAAGCCCCCCGGCCCAGCCCAGCGGTCTCCTCCCTCCCACCCACCCGGCCCGGCTGCCCTCCCGCGGCCCCGGATGCCCTGTGGCTCTCCCCGCTAGGGCCGAAGTGCGCCTGAAGCCCCCGCCCCTCGCAGCTGGGAGCCCAGGCCCTGCCCATTACCTCGGCACCCCCCTGCCTGCCCCTGCTCTCCTCTGGGGGCTGCTCCGCTGCCCGCCCCCCGCACCCCGCAGCGCCAGGTCTGGCCTCGCGCCCTGCGCCTCGCCCGCCACGACCGCCGTGCCCCGATCGCCAGGCCGCGATCGTCGCGCTGCCCCGCGCACCAGGCCGCCGGGCCGCTGGGCTGAGGAGTTGAAGGAGGGGTGGGGGCGAAGAGAGCGGGCCGTGGGGGTTGGGAGAGCGGGCCCGCAAGCTGGGCCGGAGGGGCGGCGGCGCGCACCCAGCACCGCGCGCCCGCGCCCCACTCCGCCGGCGCCGCCCCTGCCCCCGCCCGTGCTGCCTGGGGGCGGGGCCTTGTCTGCGGGCCCGGGGCGTTCAGGGGACCTTGGCCACTGCACCGACCCAGTAGTGGCCCAGGACATAGGCCCTCGGAAGACCTGGCGCAGCAGAAGGCTCCAGCAGCTATGCCCAGGGCCGGTGCGCCAGGCGTCCCCGAGCTGCCCAACCCCCTCCTGTGTCAACCCGGGCTTACCTGCCATTTGGACCGGTGCCCTTGGAGAAAGGAGGGGCGCCGGGGGCCAGCAGCCTGGACCCCACCTCGGCAGGGCCCCACTGGTCCCGCAGAAGAAGGGCCCGGTGTAGGCCGCGTTCGGCAATGGCTGGGTAACCTTGGCTTTCTCACTCACCTCCCCCCACCCTACATTGGGAAGGCAGACTTCCCATCTGTGAAATCTGAGAAATGGGGAGAACCCTGCCTCCCCCACCGGCTTATGGAGAGATGACGGAGAGTTTGAAATGGCCTTGGAAGACCTCAGGGGCAGAAGGGAGAGAGAAAGGAATCCTCTGGGCTGCAAGGAGAGCGAGATGGGGGAGATGTGGGAGGTAACTTAGGAGGCCACCAGGTGGAAGGTTCAGCATGGCAGGACAAGATACTGGTAGCTGATATGACACTAGCCCAGGAGGAACCACACAGCAAGGGGCTGCTAAGAGAGAAGCAGGACAGTGCTGAGGCTCTGGGGCTGGGAAAACCTCCAAGGAGGGGCCAGGGGCCCTCCTGAGCTGTCGGGACCCTTTTTCATCCTCGGCACCTCTAGAGCCCAGCTCAGTGCTAGGATTGATGACCCCTCCTCCCCTCCGCAGGAGAGTGCCTTTCATGGGGATGAGCCTGAGGAGGCATACGGGAATTTCCACCAGCCCCATCCTGATGGAGTAGCACCAACCCTCCTCCCCCCCAGACATGGGGCTTTCCCTTCCATTTCTGCCCCTTGTTCTCAGAATGGTTGCCTGAGTGCACCTGGCCTTTGACAGATATGTGGCACTCTCCACATTGAAGGCAAGGAGGGTCAAGCCCAGGCCTGTGGAGCAGGGTTCCATGGAATAAAAGCAAGATCACCTGGGTTAATGGTGGAACTCTTTTGGTGCCCAAATTTGGACTGTGTATGTTTTGGGAGAAACCCTGATTTAAGGGGGCAGAGCCAGGGTTGTGATTGTTGGGGGAAAACAGACTGGGGCTACTGTGGAGCCAACCGCCTGAGTTTGCCAGCCACCAGCATGTTCCTGTCCTGCTCCTAACAGCCAGGACCCCTTGTGCAAACAACTGCTGAAAACATAGCCCTTCCAGAGTGTGCACAAGGGTCTAAATGTCCCCTCTTGAGCTTCTGGCTCCAGCAACACAAGCCCACTTCTAGTTCCCCGTCTGCCCGGAATGCCTTTCCTCCCACGGCTGCACTTGCATTCATTCTTCCCACACAGACATGGGGCCTCTGTGGATGGTAAGAGACAGGAAGCAGGAGGAATGCTGCCTCTGGAGCATGCTGCCGGCTGCCACTTTCAGCAGTCTCAGTGGCTCTGCGATCTTCAGCAAGGGACTTAAACTCTCTGCATCTCCATTCCCTTATCTGTCTAATGGGAATGATGCTGACAGTGTCTGCCCCAAAAGGTTGCTAAGAGGGTTGAGGAGGTCGTCACACCGAGTGCACCTGGTGCTTAGGCGTGAGCTGAATATATACCAGCTTCAGTCGACAGGAAGCTGCACTGTGTTTGTGGGGGTGTTCATGTAGGTAGCAGGAGCTCCTCCACTCTCAGGGCTAGGGACCTTGCCTCTTCCTGTGTCCCTAGCATTCAGCACCAAGCCTCATTGGTAGAGGTGCTTACTAGATCCTTGTAGAGCTGAGCCTGGAGGGGCTGGGCTGAGGTGAGGAGCAGCCTTCAACTTACCACCTTGACATTGCTCCCAATGCCAATGGCACCTCTGGCTCTTGCCTCCTCCCTGCAGAAAGCCTGAATCTTGGGGCATGAGCTTTCCCCGACTTAATGGCTTCTTCAAGGGCTTTCCTAGTCCTCACCACATGGCTCCCGGCACTCCTGGAGACAGCACGGGAGGGCTGCAGCCTTCCCTCCATCCCTCCTGCCTGAATAATGCTCCCTGCACCAGTAT
The DNA here is from genome assembly GCA_963574355.1 of Loris lydekkerianus. Classification (NCBI taxonomy): domain Eukaryota; kingdom Metazoa; phylum Chordata; class Mammalia; order Primates; family Lorisidae; genus Loris; species Loris lydekkerianus. The sequence continues at coordinate 56,912 of CAUYPK010009595.1, forward strand.
GGAAAGAGCTTGGCCATTGGCTTCCCTGCTTGGGCCAGGCACTGAGCAGTTTAGTGTCCTTTTCCAAGCAAATTGCAATGCCTTTAGCCTCCCCTAGACCCCCAGCACAGCTCAGACTCTCATTATGCAAATGAGCCCTCAGTCCCTCTCCCCACCTTCATCACAGCCAGCTGTGGCCCTTCTGTTACCTCTGCACTGGTGAGCGATCCAAGCACAGTTTGGCACGTGACAATCACCCCTGTTTTCTGAGTGCCTGTCATGTGTAAGGAACTGCGCTAAGGGTTGTGGGAGGACACAGCTCCCAGGGTTCATGCTGTAGTTGCTAAAAAAGAATGAAGGTGGCAGAATGCAGATCACAATTCAGAAAAAGTTCCCAACCCAATGCAAAAGGACAAGCCTTCCATCCAGAGATTGATCTGACTTCTAACCTGTCTGCCTTTTGTGCCAGATCTCATTCAGAAAACCCAGCTTCCTGGATATGTGACCAGTGGGGTCAGATGGGGCTCCATGTTTAGAAGGGCTACACACACTTGGTTCGAGGCTCTGCTGTCACGATCTTGAAATCCTTCATGTTTTCAAGCAAAAGAGCTTCATTTTCATTTTGAACTGTGCCCTGCAAAGTACGTAGACAATCCTGGCCATGGGTGACATTTCCAACACCTAGATCCTATCCAAGTGGATAGGATTGTCAACCATCCACCAGTCCTCTGACTCCTCACCTTCTCTACTCTGCAAGGCCTGGCCATTCCCTCCTTTCTCATGTTTCAGCTCCACCAATTCATCTTCTCCTATGCTCCCTCTCCCCAACCCCATTCCTGTACCTAACCCTGTGGTTGACATGAGCGCCCTCTGCCAATGTCTTTCACTCTTCACTGACACTCATCCATCCCAGAATTGAAGTTTTTTTGAAATCTACTGCCTCTCTATTCCCTTATATCCTTCCCAACTCTCACTAACAGTGACCCTTACCCTATAAAAGACCCATTTTATCCCCCCTCACAGGTTAACCAATCAGGTGTTAGGGGCCTACTCATGTCCTCCAGAATTCATACATTGAAGTCCTAACCCCCAGAGCCTCAGAATATGATAGTATTTTGGGGATAGGGCCTTTATAGAGATAATTAGAACAAAATGACATCATTAGGGTATACCCCAATCTAATAGGACTGGTGCCCTTTTGAGATGAGAGCACAGACACCCACAGATGGATGACCATGGGTGAACACAGGGAGAAGTAGCCATCTATAAGCCAAGGACAGGCCTCAGGAGGGACCAGTCCTGCTGACACCTTGTTCTTGGGCTTCCAGGCTTCAGGACTAGGAAAGAATACATTGCTGTCATTTAACTCCCCATCCCCCAGTCCATGGTACTTAGTCAAACTACAGCCTGAGCAAACTCATATATCAAGTATTTATTCAGTGATATTATCTGTCAGGTGCTATAGTAAGCTTTGGGATTACAGAAGCCAACAAACTAAACCATAACTCCTCCCCTCATGGATATTAGATGAAAAACCAAGAAGCCAAAGGTACAGCCTGCTATCTGATGATTGGTGCCATAGGGAGAAGTGAAGCACAGGTTTGAAATAAAGAGATTGGGAAAGGCCCCATTGTGAGTTTGGCATTTGAGCCAAGATTTGACTGGGTCAAGAGATCCACAACTGCAAAAGCCCTGGGAGCAGAGGCACACCTGGCAGAGGCTGGTGTGCTGAAGTGTGACCAAGACAGGAGGGTGGTAGGGGATGAGGTTAGGGAGGTCAAGATGGAGGTGGCCAGATGCCATGCAGAGTGACACAGAGAGACATTGAGGGATCTGAGTCAAGGGGGTCTGTGGCCTGATTTCTGTTCATATGAATTATCACTCTGGCTGCTCAGTGAGGGTGGAGCTAGGAGACTGCTTAGGGGACAACTGAAATAACCCAGTTGCTGGATAGACTTTGATGAAGAGTCATTAGGATTGGATTACAGCTGAGAGGTGGGTTAGGACAGAAAGACAGAAGTCAAGGATGACACTTAAGTTTTTAGTCAGAGGAACAGGAAGGAAGAAGACACTTAAAGTGAGGCGAGGAAGACGCGGTGGGGGCAGCATCAGGGCTGGAGGTATAATTGGAGAATGAGTGACACCAAGTCAGTACCAAAAGTCATGACATGGATGGGATCCACAAGACAGTGGATCCACAAGACAGTAAATGTAGAGAAAGAAAAGCATCCCCAGGACTAAGCCCCAGTCAGTCCTGCTCCTGGGGGAAAGGCAAGCAAGGAGCCACTCATGGAGGGGATGGAGAGGCCATGGGGAAACTTAGGAGCAGAGCTCGGAGGAGCTGAGGAAAGTGAGTCAGGAAAGAGGCAGCCATCCACTGTCTACATCAGTGCTTCTCAACCTTCCTAACGCAGTGGCCCTTTAATACAGTTCTTGTGGGGCGCGACCCACACCTTGAGAACTGCTGGTCTAGATCCTATAGTCTGGACAAGTAAGATGAGAACAGGCATTAAACATGGTATCTGCCAATGTGGAGGTATAAGTGACCTTACAAGAGTAATTTCAATGGAATCATGGAGGGACAAAGGCAGGTCAGAGTGTTTTCAATCAAGAGTGGGAAGAAGAATTGAAAACACCGAGTGCTGATTGACAAGTTTCTCTAGAAGTCTTGCTACAAAGAACAGATTGATGAGGGGTTTATAGGGATATGGGGTGACAAGATTAAAAGTATTTTTAAAATATGGGATAAATTACAGAAATAACATGCTAGTGTGCTAATGAGCTAGTAAAGAGGGAGAAACTGGTGATGTGGGAAGCAGGGACACAGATGCAGGCAGGTGGGAGAGACCTCAGTGCAGCTTAGAGAAGTTCTCCTCTGATAGCTTCTATTTTTTCCATGAAACAGGAAGCCAGGTCACTGGTTGGGAGTCATGGAGAGGACTGTCACTGGTTTGAAGAGAGAAGGCTTGAAATGTGCCTCTGGAAGACAGGAGGGTGAGGTGTTGTGGGGCTGCAGTGTGATTACTGCTGCTGGGAAGGGCCCACTTGGGCACTAGTGGCCATTGCTCTGCAGGAAAACTACTCAGCATGTGTGGTGCTCCAGCCATGTCCAGTGGCACTGTGCAGACCCAGCATAGGTACAGAGTTGCATTTCATCAGTGTTGAGTTTTGCCAGATGAGTATGAGGAATGACGGGGACACATTAGTTGTGTGTGGATTCAAGGGAGACATGACGATGACTGACCACGGAGGTCAAGCTGGGTGAGGAGGGAGGCAAGGACACAGTAAGGCTGTGGTGAAGGAGAGTGAAAAATGGTAGAATCTTTGCCTTGAGGGCCCCTGGAGAGGTCAAAGGATGGTTGCAACAGTAGAAGGAGTCAGCTGGCTGCTAGAGAGGCGGCTGCATGAAATGGAGACTGCACAGGGGTGGTGGTTTCACATGTCAACATGGTCTCGCAACACGACCACAGAAGGAAGTGGCTGTGGTACAGAGGGGCACAGAGCTGGGGAGAGAGTAGGTCAGTGGGGTAGGAGGACTTGGGGCTGAATTATCTATATAGATCTTGAGATCGCCAGGCACGTCCATATATGACTTCCCTAGCACCAGGCCCCTTGTTGCCTTGCCTCCTTGCCAAGTCCTCACTTCACTCTGTGGTCTCACCATGAACCTGAAGGGCAACCCATCCCCAAGCTAACCACAACCAGCCTCTCTGGTCCTAGAGATCACTCCCCACTGAGCCTACCAATCTGTCAGCCCTTCCATGAGTCTTGACCCTGAGCTGAAACTTTGTACCTTCTCACCAGCATCTCCCCAACCCCACCCTGAACTTCCACCTCTGACTCCTACCATTCTACTTTCTGCTTCTGTGAGTTAGACATTGTAATATTCCACACGTAAGTGAGATTGTGTGTTAGTAGTCTTTCTGTGCCTGGCTTATTTCACTTAACATCCATGTTGTTGCAAATAACAAAATTTAATTCTTTTTATGTCTGATTAGTATTTGTTTTCAGATACTGTATTTTCTGATAGCAAAAGTTGATGCAGATGTGGAGAAAAGGCAGCCCTTTTACACTGTTGGTGGGAATGTAAACTAGTACAGCCACTATGAGAGCAATATGGAGGTTCCTCATACCATATGATTCCGCAATCCCTCTGCTGGGGGTATACCCAAGAGAAAGGAAATGAATGTCAAAGAGCTATCTGCCCCCTCATGTTCATTGCAGCACTATTCCCAATAGCTAAGACATGGTGCCCATGGGCTGAAAGATCCCCTTGTCCCCTCTGCTCTGGTGCTGAAATTTTCTCCCTCTCACTGGGTGATTACCATCCTTTTGGCCACTTGCTCAAACTGGGGTAGAGGAACCTCTAGACCAGTATTTCTCAAAGCCTGCAATGCACAGGAAACATCTGGGATGCTTTTCAATCATGGTAATTTTCACATCTTCATTTACATTATGTCCAGAACAGGAGGCCTGAGGGGGAGCCAGAGTTCATGGAGCTGCCCAGCACAACATGCCTAGTGACTAGGACACAGGGGACCTGGGGGGGGGGGCAAACTTTCAGAAACATTGCTTTAGTCTAGACTTTCTACCTGAGATATCTCTCTCTCTCTCTCTCTCTCTCTCTCTCTCTCTCTCTCTCTCTCTCTTTTTCCTATACACACCCCCAGCCACTAACCCCAGCAGAGGCCTCCCAGAAGTGATGGGTTATAAGAGAAAACCACCTGATCTCAAAATTGGAAGGTCAAGCGAGTAAGAACACAGGATGGTTAGAGCATCTCTAGACCTGGAACAGGCTCCCATGAAGGCTCAGTCCAAGGCTGGGAAACCAATGGCAGGGCTGAGTAGCCATTACATAGTCCACCCTGCACTCACACATAGTGCCCTGCCCAACCAGCACACTGCCCTTGCCAGGCCCCTCTGTATACCATACCATTAAGTTTCATGAACCATGGTTGAGGGCTCCAAACTCAAGTCCAAATACATTCCTTGCATCTGAATCTTATAAAGATGGGGAGAGAATCATGCCTGTTTTTAGAAGGAATTAAGTTCCTGGGACCACTGTCTGGAATGTTCGCCAAGCATTAGAGGTGATGCTTCTGGGGAGGGACACTAGGGGAGAGGATGCAGTGACCAAGAAGACTGAAGACTTTGTCTTCACGGAGCGAGGGAAGAGAGACAACACATTAGTAAACAGGCACAACATAGATGCCGTCAAATCTAAGGTGGCCTTACTCGGATTACCTACCAACTAAGCTAAATTGCCAATTAAGCCATGACACAAGCTATCTTAGTACATAGACTTTTTATTTGATACTTATTGAAAGAGTCCTTTTAGACTTAATCAGACATCGATTTTTCTTATACATCTCTTCAGTGCTTACATAAAAAGGAAAATAGGAGCAAAACAAATTGATTAAAGTAAACCTGCTCATGTTCAAATTCCAAGTCTCCTCAATCACATGTTGACCTAGACTTGGAGATGCCCCTGTGTTGCCACACGGAATTGTCCTCTGTGCTATCAGGGGTGCTGGGGAGACAGCCTTTCTTTAAGGAATTTACTTTGTTCCTTTGGATGCTAATGTCCACTTGGGACTCCAATTTAGGCAATGTAGGTAATCTAGGTGCTCCCCACCCCTTCCCCACTGCTACTGAATCCTAGAGGTTAAAGAGGTGGGTCCCTATTACCTCAGGGGAGGTTGTCTCTTCTCAAATGCTGACACCCTACACCTATGGTGGTGTAACACGAGACACCTCGATTTAAGAGACTGAAATGTGAACACGGACTGGGGAAACGTGAATTAAATATGGATATATATACACTTCTTGTAATCACTGAACTCTGGTTGCCTGTCACATAATGAGGTATATAGAGAAAAGCAAAAGCAGAAAAGGTATAGAGCGAGGGCGAGTGGATGAGGATGGCAGTTTTTAAATCAGCCAGTCGGGGAAGGACTCACTGAGAAGTAACATTTGAGCAGCACTTAGAGGAGGTAAAGGGTATAGCTGTGCAGGTAACTGGGAGAAGGGTATTCTAGTAAAAGGTGACGGTAAGTTCAAAAGCCCTAAGGCAAGAGTGTGGCTGGCATATTTGAGGCACAAGGAGTGTCAGGGGAGGGCTCTGCCAGATGCCCTGGTGACCTTACAGAACTTCAGATAGGCCACAGAGGTAAGGCTCAACTACCATCTGACTCAAGTCCTGCTGGACTGCCCAGGGCTCCTCCCAGGAACGCTGGAAGATGGGCAGCCCTAAGAGGAGCTGTTGCAAGACCTTTTCTTGCTCTCCTGCCTGCCTTTCCTGAGGCGGCCATGAAACAATTTCTCACTCACTTCCCTCGGTCCACTTAGCTCCCTGCTATGATCTGAATGATCTGAATGTTTGTGCCCCACCCCCCAATTCTTACCTTGAAACCTAATCACCAGTGTGATAGTACTAGGACGTTGGGCATTCTGGAGCTGACAAGGTCATGAGGGTGCAGCCATCTATGAAGCATCTTCCCTTGCCAAACACCGAATCTGCTGGTGTCTTGATCTTGGACTTTCCAGCCTCTAGAACTGTGAGCCATGAATTTGTGAAGTTTCTAAGTTGGCCAGTCTAAAGTACTTTGTCCCTGTGCAACTAGGGACACAAGGAACTGACAGTGTGGGCAGCGACAAGATAAGCGTGGAAGAGTGGTAGGAGACGAGCTCAGATGAGGCCACCTCTACCCCAAATTTCCTATAGCTGGCTCCAGTTTGTTCTTTAGGTCTTCGTTCTACTGTCACATCTTCAGAGAAGCCTTCTCAGATACACTCTGAAAAGTAATTTCTCCCCTCTATGCCATATCTCAGCTCCTGTTTTCTCTCCTCCCCAACCACTCTCAGCTTCATGAAGGCAGGGACATCTCTGCCTTGCTCATCTCTGTAGCCTCAGCTCCCTCCTGCCTTTCTCACCTCATTCTCACCACATAGTCCAGGAATTTCATATATGATTTCTGTTCTGATTCTAGAAATAATACGCTCCTATTGTAGCAATTGTGGAAATAACCATGTACAGTCCCACCAGCTGGAGAAAGCCATTATTAAAACTACTAAAATTTTTGTGTATTGCCTTCTTTTTTTCACTCTACAAATTCAATTTTATATCACTTTTCTCATACACTGTACATATTTTTTTTTCTTTTTTATCTAATTATAAAAGCATATTATAAAATTATTCAGGCAAAACTTAAATATGCAAAGTAGAAAGCTAAAAATCACCCATTATCCCATGATCTGTTGAGAATCACTTTAGTGCTTCGGTATCGCTCCCTGTGAACTTTTCCTTCCACACACATATTTTTCTGTCATGCATACAAAGTGCTTTTTTCCTCTTAACAATGTATTGTGATCTCATGGTTTAGACCAGATTTCTTTACTTCTTTCCTAATTCTTTCCTATTTCCTTTTTCTTCTCTTGCTTTGTAAACAATGCTGTCACGGCCACATTTGTACACACATCTTTGGCATTTGACCATTTTCTCCATTTGCTTTCATGCTCAGACAGGCCTTCTCCACTTTCAACATTTCAAAATAGTTGTGGTTTTCACCTTACACTTTTATGTTTTCATTAGTTAACATGTAAATTTTTGCTCTGCCTGGAATTGAACTTGCTTTAAATTTAAGCTATTGATGAACTACATTTTTCTAAATGTTTAGCCTGTTTAGGAAACACTATCTTTTCTTCATCACTGTTGGAGAAAAGGGGTAGCTTAGGAGACTTGAGGCCCTGATAATACTATTAATCACCCCTTCACCATTTTTTTTGATGTGGACCATAAATGCTGAGAGGCATATTTCCTCTTCAATAATCTCCCTTCTCTGACCAGAGGGCCACCCCTCAGATTTGTCTCTACAGTAACCCTCAAGCCACTATTCATCCACACCAATTTTACCAGATGTTAGTATTATTTATATATTATTTATTTTGTTTCAGGGTGAGTTCTTTGCTATAACCTATCTCTTCCTAAGCTAATAACACACTGTGTCAGCCAGCGTGGCAAACAGACCTTTTAATATCTGATAGATCAAGTACACTCTTGACCCTTGCCCTGACCATTTCTACTTCTTTTCCCCCAGATTTTCTGGTTCACTATTGCTTATTTATTTTTTCATCTAGCCTTTGGAAATGTTTCATTTATTAACAAAAGAAAAAACTACCATTGCTATTTTGATTATAATAACATCAAATGTATTGATTTAAGTTTGGAAAAGACAGATATCTTTACAATGCAAATCTTTTTTTTAATGTTAATCATTATCACTGATAATAAACAGTGTGTTTTTTCTTTTTTTATTATTATTAAATCATAGCTCTGTATATTAATGTGATCATGGGGCACCATACACTGGTTTTATAGACCATTTGACACATTTTCATCACACTGGTTAACATAGCCTTCCTGGCATTTTCTTAGTTATTGTGTTAAGACATTTATATTCTACATTTACTAAGTTTCACATATACTCTTGTAAGATGCACCATAAATTACTTCTTAATTTATTTCTACATAAACATTGTAAGCCCTGTGGCACAGCTTAATAATAAGACATGCATATCAAAAAATACCTCAGGAGGCTCATCAGCACCTATAGCACAGTGGTTATAGCAATGGCCACATACACTAAGGCTAGTGGGTTCAAGCCCAGCCCGGGCCGGCAAAACAACAGTGACAACTGCAACAAAAAATAGTCAGGCATTGTGGTGGGCACCTTTAGTCCCAGCTACTTAGGAGGCTGAGGGAAACTCATTTCTTATATTATTGATGGTGATTAACAAAGTTGCTTGTGTTGATCAGAGAAAAGACTATTAAAGCATTTTGTTAGCCACTTTTGAAGTATGGGCTTCTGACAGAAATTTGCTAAGCACTCCTGGAGTGTATATTATTATTATTATTTTTTTTTTTTCCGAGAGAGAGTCTCACTTTATCGCCATTGGTAGAGGGGCCGTGGCATCATAGCTCACAGCAACCTCAAACTCTTGGGCTTAAGTGATCCTCTTGCCTCAGCCTTCTAAGTAGCTTGGACTACAAGTGCCCACCAGCCACAATGCTTGGCTTTTTTTTAGAGACAGGGTCTCGTACTTGCTCAGGCTGGTCTGGAACTCTGGACCTCAGGCATTCCACCTGCCTTGGCATGAGCCACCATGCCAGGCCTGAAGTGTATATTGTTAATTAGGGTAACCAACCACCTCTGGAGGGTAGATTGCATCTAATGGACTCACTAATATATATCATTATCCATATTGAATAACCCTGGACTTATCCAATATGCACAATTAACTTTTGCAACTTCAATGATATAAATTGATCACAAGTAAAAGATAAAGGGAATATTTAAATGTAGCTCTCAAAAAGCCCATACCCCAGATCAAGCTTGAAATGGTAGCCTGAATCTATTGTTGCCACAATTGTCCTCAATTTACCATGTCCTCCTCTGTGTGTGAACAGAATACCATGTTGAGAGTGATTCCACTGGTGATTCCAAAGATATATATTATTTATATAACATGACATCTAAACATCAAAACTATTTTAGGCTGAATGTAATGGCTTATGCCTATAAACCCAACACCTAGGGAGGCTGAAGAGAAAGGATCCATGGAAGCTGGAAGTTGGAGACCAGCCTGAGCAATGTAGCAAAACCCCATCTTTACAAAAAATTACAAAAGGTAAAATTAGCCAGGCCTGGTGGCATGCACCTGTAGCCGCATCTACTCAGGAGGCTGTGGAAGAAGGATTGCTCGAGCAAGCCACTGCACTCCATCCTGTGTTATAGAGGGAGAACTTGTATCTTAGAAAATGACAAAAACTAAAACAAAAAACAAACAAAAAAACTATTTTAACTGACCTTCTGCTCCAACATGGGAGAAAAACGGGCTGTGTTTTATTTACTGACACGCACAATTATCCAAACTGGTTAAGGAATTTTTAAGGATATTTTTGATGACCTCTGATTTTTGCTGTAACTGTTTTAGAATACTCCTGCTCTATCCCACCTATCCTTATTTGCCACCACAAATATACAATGTAACATTAGTCTGAGTCTAGCACTGAGCTAGGTCCTTTGAGGTTCCAGAAGGAGTGAAGGGTGGGGTACATTAGAAGAATTTCAGATCTCCCTGTTGGAATTGCCTCAGAGCAAGCAATTGGCAGAGCCGAAAGGCAGGATAATTTTATACCAGAACTGAGGTAGCGATGCAGAGACAAGATGGCGGACTGAAGCCAGTTTTCCACAGAGGCTCCCGTCCAGAAGGAGAGTTAAAGGATGGAAATTTAGTAAGTAACCTGGAGGATTCGAGCTATACCAGGAGAGAAGGTTGGAGATCGCACATCAACACCACTAAGGCGAGCTGAGACCACAAGGACGCAAACAAAAGGTACAAAATCCATCACCAAGCGGATGGGAGTCTCCCCTCCCCCCACGAGACCGGCTTAAGGGCCCTACAAACAAAAGGGCAGAAATCAAAAGCCCTCCCACTTCATTTCACGGAGGCGACCCTCTAAAAACTGGTCCTACCTCCCCTACTAGGGTGCCATGGCGCTCCCTTG